>JAPDSC010076775.1:7266-23825 GCA_026290005.1 Latrodectus geometricus | reverse complement strand
ATTTAATAGCATATGTCCCGATAGTTAAAGAAAGTGTTAAAAAGAATTAAAATTTAAGAAAGAAGCAAAATAGCGATAGTTTGCCAAATCTGGACATTTGAATCAAGGCGCCAAGTACCGTTACGTCGAAGAAAAGATACTGAGGAGCTAAACTTTAAGCCGCGGAGGGAACCGAAGAAAAAGTACAAGAGGGTGGTGAATTGTTAAAAAATAGTCTGCAATAGGTTGATTGCTTTTGGGATGGGGGAGATGGGCAGAAACTTTTATTCATACATTGGGGATAGCTGGATTGTTTGTGATCATATATATCCCCCGAACCAAAAATATTTTTTTTAATACATTTATGCATCTAAATACAAGTAAATATAAAATCTTGTGAATACAGGTCCGTTGTGCGAGTTATTTTTGGTCGAATGAGAAGAAAGAGCAAGACAGGCAGATGGTGAATATAAAATTCGGTATTTATTGTAGTTATTTTTATATTTTTTAGCTGTCTCCCGAGTTAAAAGAAAAACCGTTGGCCTAGGAACATTTTCTAAAGATTGTACGCAACTAATCTGAAAATACACCACATGAACTTATTTTCTTTTTTTTTTTCTTTTTGAGAATAGCGTAGTTATGTGAAAGAAGATTGCTAATGACTTATGGTTGGTAGGCAAGAATGACGGATTTTATTTGTTTCTTTCACCCTATTCAATGCAGAATGTAGAGGTTTGAAGAAATTCGTAAATATATATATTCGTAAATGTATAGAAATTCGACATCGTAAATCGAACAGTAAATCGTATTATAAACCCAGAGTTTACAAAATGTTACTACTATACATGCATTTCGTAGACTACAGAAATAACAATTTTTTTGAGATCTGTTAACATTAAATAAGCTATGAAAAATATCTTAAAATAATTGGATTTTATATCTTATTTTCATGAACTTAGCAATAAGTCTATAATTTATTTTAACTAATTAATAATAAATTTAAAAGCGAATTTTTAAATATGGAAAATTAAGTTAAGCTGAAAAGTTAATAAAATTGAAGTTTCATAACAAGCTCATTTGTTTTGAATTTCAATACTCAATTTTTGAACTTTTAAAAAATCACTTAAATTTAATGGTTATCAACTATATTTAAACCTTCAGAGTTTCACATTTTATTAAAAGTTACGCACAGAAATTAGAAAAGAATCAAATCAAATGTAAAAAATATTATTAAAAGAATGAAATTTTAATAATTTTAAGGGAAATGGTTTAAATGTAATGTAATAGTTTTCCTTTTTTTTATTGAGGAGTAAAACAGAAACACAACTATACATCCAATTGTTGCGCAGTCTAAATCTTGCTTTTAGAGATTACAATACAATGTTACAAATTACTGTGTATATTGAATATTAAAGAATTTTTATAAAATTGATCTCCAAGTGATGAGCAGAGCTGTTTTAAATTCAAAATCGAATAAATGTAATGATGGAAATACATATTTCTCAATTATGTCAAATATTTCTTCGTCCAAAAGTTAAAAGTAGATTTTTGGTTCTTGTCATGAGAAAATATCCATGAGAACAGTACACTTTGTTGAGCAGCATAAATAAATGCTATATTACTCTATGGAGCTTTAGAAATCAACCAGCTAATTAGAATATAATTAAGTTATTAATTAAAAATTTGAATATTAAAGCTAAAATCTATATTATCTGTATTTGAGAAATACACAAAACTGTCTGAACGATAAACAAGAAGCTATAAAAAATCTTTATGTAGCCTTAAATTTATAAATATATATATATATATATATATATATATATATATATATATATATATATATATATAAACCCACTAAGAATCAATTTTAGTAAAATTACTGGCCTATGAAAAATAACCATCAATACGGTATAATTTTTTATTCTTTTCTATGTAATATATAAAATAATATGTCATTTATTATTCAAATAAAAATAATTAACAGACAAATTATTCATTATTAAACTTCCATGCTCTTAAAATACTGCATATTTCACTCTGATTTATAAGCAGAATACTTTCCTTAAATATCAGGATTAATATTACTGGCTAACAAAGCTTTATCATAGACGTACATTTGATAACTATGTGTGGTTGACACATATTTAAACTAATTACATTCATTTCGATGCACAAAACATTAAAAATATATTCAGAGCATTATGAATGATAAAACGTGTGTCAAGTTATCACACACAAATAAGTTCATAAAATTCCCAAAAGCGAAACTGCTTTCAATATTTTTAATCATGAGCATATTTTTAATTGTATTCATCTGTAAAAAATATTGCACATAACAAACGTAAGAAATAGTGCAGAAATTATTAAAATTAATAAGTTTTCAGACCATAAAACTAGTATGTAAAAGGATATATCTTTTACGTTAAGGAATAAGATTTTTTGTTTTGAATCGCACTGAAAACCAAATAACACAAGTTTCTCATGGGATTTTTTTGCACTCCACTCTATAAACATTTTATACACTCACTGAAAAAAACCGATGCACGTACCATTACACAATAGTATAAAGGACCCTAAAAGAAAATACTTAGATATCGGGTGCATCATATTTAAAATACGAGAACACGGGCAACAATGCAAAATATCTACTATACACCCAACATTTATGCCAATGCCTCTAAAAACAATATGCATATCTACTATATTCTAAAAGCATGTAATAAATACGCACTAGACCTAACTCTATACTCTTTACAGCAAGTAATAAAAAAGAAAGGGGGTGCCGTAGGATGACACATTTTCCACCGACCGAGAGGACAGTGGAAAACACAAGCCTCCTCGTAATAAATGCCTTTAAAAATGCTGGTGGTGTTTTCAGCCGGGGAAAAAGGGGTTGAAATGCCACACCTAACTTTAAAAGTGCCCCCTCCCTCAAGAAAAGTGAAATCAGAATAAATGTAGACAAAGGGTGGGAGCGTGGAATATTTCTTTTGGGATTCCGCTAGGGGTTAAGCAAAAATATGAATACGTGAGCTTGCAAGATCTGGAACTGTTCTATTTGGAGTGTAATGTATGCAATTCTAACAAGAGAGCACGTTGACACTAAGGGGTATAAAATGGATACCTTTAAAAGAAGAAAAGGTGAAATTTTAGGTACAGTCGAAAATTTCAGTAGGAAAAAAAAAATGTTGCTTACGCGCTTGGACTATCGAAGAGAGGTGAGAAGAATTTTTTCGATAAAGTTTTGTTCTAAGGTTCCCAGACCAAGTGGCCATGGAATACAATTTCGCGGACATCGTCAGCATATGGAAGTGGAATGTAAAACACCATTCCTTGTAACGCGATTTGTTTGAGAAACTGTTTTGATATCTGTTTTAATTAATGAATAAAATGGCTTTAGATCATTTGAATTTTTGTATAAAAATTTAAATAAACTTTATAAATTTTGTAAAAAGAAAATGTGTGTGTGTATATATATATAATGTTGATTGATAATAAAAAAATGTGAAAGAAGATGGTTTCAAAAACTTTAGAATAAATGAAAAAATAAAATGCGCTATTAAGGTACAATCAAATAGGTAGGAATTACATTTGAAATTAATATTCTATATGATGATATTAATATTTCATATTTTTAAGGAACTATCTTGTTGAATTCTTAAAAAATACACTTGGTAAAATGTTAGTATCTCAACTATTTTTTAACAAAAATTTCAATTTCAAATCATGCGAATCCTTTCCCACGATTAATGGAATTCGTGGATACGTAAATCATTTCTATACTAATTAAATTAATACGAAAAATATTGAAACAGTAAATTATTTAGTAAATCCAAAGGAAGTTTGCATTGATTCCTTTTATTTTAACTGCTTTTACAAATTCACGCACACTTGTGGATATTGTCGCGTGAACACGAATTTTATCAAGAAATATCTCGATCAATTAAGGAGAATAAATAGTTTCCCAAAAAATAATCACGATTAACATCCCGGACACGTTCGACTGTTTGCACGGTTCTTAATAAAAGAGCATTTTCGCAAAATAGGCCACTAAAATAAAATTCCTGAGGATCTTCGAAATATCATGTACAAATCAGCTTTTTGTGATAAGTCTTGACTTCTTTATATACGAGGCGGTTTCGTGCATTTCAATGCACCTACAGATTGCGATTCTTGTCCAAGGACAGCAACTGTACCATCCACAATAAGTTCTTTTTCATTCCCATATCTACTTAATCAGGGGCTCGAACAGGGCCAATGTCGCCTACGGTCACACTTGAAAATTTACCGTTCACATCACCTAGAAACTGGAATGTGTTTATCTGTATCTTGCACCAATGGACTACATCAGTGCAGATACATTTTTAGTGGATTTATTTTAGTAAAAATATTTCTGCTAGATGTGGGTTTGCAAAGTCATGGACTCGGTAGGATTTGAAAGTTAAAAGAAGGCAAACAATACATTTTTACAAATCTGCATTAGTGTATCTTTAACATTTGATTAAATGTATATAATTTCATTATCTTTGTTAAGTTTTAAAAGAACAATAACATTTATAGACATTTATGTGAGCAAAAGTTATTTTATCATATGAATAATAATTATCATAAGAATTTATAAGAAAAAAAAAGTTACAGTTTAAAGTTATGAGCTTAGAGATACAATGTTTAAAGTTATTTTTAAAATATTTAGTAAAAATTATGCTTGTAGTTCATTTTCAACTTATTCATTTTAAGAAAGATTTCAATTTTTCTTTTTAATAACAAGCATTGCATTAGCATGCTATATCAATACATACATTAAAGTAAATCTTTATTGTTATCTAATTTATTGTGCGCAGTATTCCAAAGAATTATTAATTCAAGCAAAATATTTCTAGAGTGAACATTTTGCAGCATAGAAAATATGCAAGAAATGTTAGTACTGGAAATATTTTTTTAAATATTTAATTAAAATATTAACCGAAGTTTTTGTTCATAAAGTAATAGCTTCAGATGCTATCACAACTGGCAATTAAATTAAAACCCAAAGACCATCTAAGTATATAGAATAGTTCAGCAGTAGGGCTAATAGAAAGACTTAAGTTCGGTTCGAGTTAATATTGAATAACAAGAGATGGATAAAATGATTTAGTTTTCAACATGCATATCTGTCAGGATTCATCATTACTTAGCGGTAAAACACCATTCATCAGAGTGAAAGGTTTTGAGCATGATTCCAGCCACTTTTATTGTTGCTGATAGATATTGCGTTTTTGCTTTAACATGCATTTTGCCGTTGTGAGTGCTTGGGAGTTTTCCAGATCACATTTTTTGATACCTTTGAATATGAACCACTTTTCCATAAAATGTCCTCCTGGATGGTAATTGCCACCAATTGCCCATCCTGGATTAAAATACATTACAACAATCCTAAGTCGTTATGCAACTCACAACGCAATACCAAAATGTCGAACTGCACACCTCTTAAAATAAGAGATTAAAAGTTTTCAGAATGTCCTCTCGCGTATCATATGAATATTGTCCTTAATCTTATAGAGGCGTATTGATATCTTCCTAAAAGCATAATGCTCTCTCTTAACAAGTTCAAATACTTTGTAACAGTTTCAGCTATCATGAAGTACATTACGTAGTATACATTTATTAGATCACAAATTTGAATCATAATCAAAACAAATAGTGAATTTTTTTCATTGATTAATGTGACAAATAGGTTAATATCACAATACTTGCTGTTGGTAGTGAAAATAAATATCTTTAATATATGTACCCGAAATCAATGCTTAGCTATTGTAGATGATTGTTGCTCTTTTCAAATAAATAAATCAAACAATTTTTCTTAATTTACTTCTAAAAATTCTAGGAACCTCCATGTTTTCGTTCTTGTAATATTTGAATAAGAACTTATATTTATCAATTACAGTTTTGAAAAATATAGTGAACAGATGTATATTACAAAATCCTTACCAAAACTAGTTGTGCAGTTTTATTTTATTTGCCAAGAAAAGCGGAAAACTTTTCCAGTTGCATGAACATTTTGAAATGTTTATAAGAAAAGTTACTTTTTCCGAAAATTGTTTGTCAATAATTCATTTGAAATACTTGTGTGTCATATAGCTTTTATTTTGAATATCCTTATTATTTTACATAAAATCTTTATGTCCTCCTACTATTTGATCGAAAAATAAAAAAATTGCTTGAAAAAAAATGGCATATATTTTAAATATAGGTCAACAGACAAAAACTTTTGTTTACTTTCTGAATATTTTTCGATAAAAAATGAATAATTATCACATTCTCTTAATTTTTAATCAATTGAAAAAAAATTTTACTCTTACATTTTTATTAAAATAAAGATGCAAAGAGGATATTTAAGTGTTCAGCAAATTCAAAATTGTTAATCTTCACAACTGTTCTGCTGCACAGAAACCATTGTTTATTATGAATCAAAAAGAAAATTATTGGATGAAAACTGAACATCTTACAAAAAGTCCTTCTAGAAATAAATAAATTACTAACCATTCTTATTGCTTTTTTAATCACATCTAATTATTAAACAAAAGTCATTTTTGATACTAAAATTAGATTAAATGTTTAATGAACCCAAATATAGTTTGCCGCTATTAATTTTTTCATTTTAGCTCATATTTAAATACGAAAATGTAAGCAGTTAGTGTTACACATTTTGAACATGTAACACTTCCAGATTTCAAGATTTCTTGTCCCTCTTTAGGGTAGTCGGAATACTTCTCAGTACGACGCCCTTAGTAACTGATAGTTACAAAATACAAGAGAAACGTTTTTACCATAAAATAAGGCGAGAAAATAAAACATAAAAAAAGAGAGAAAGAAATTGTGGCTCTTCAAAATTCCAAAACCCCTCCAGCCGGTCGGTTGTTTACGAAAGGGGCCCACGGAAAGGGGTCCTTCGACCTTCAAAGGGGACTACAAGGGGACCTCTCTTGCTGTTCTTATCGTGGTGGAAAGGGGCCCTTCTCTCCCTTAAAAATTGGGGGCTAAGCTTCGTTCCAGTTTGGGGCCCTTTCGTTTTCCGATGGGGTTTCTTGAAGCCAATGGCCCTTGCATGTTTAGAAAACAGGTTCACGGAGGCCTCTGCTTGAACTTACTTGATACCGAAAAAAATCTGTATGCCGGCAGATGCCCATTTGGTTATGTAATGTGTGTTGCGTTTTTCTTACATCACTAGGTTCTCTTGCGAAATAGGGGGATAGATAATATGTTACGATCTTGAAAGGGATTTCTCGCAGAGTGGCATAACTCGGCCTAATAAATATTAAAATATGTGGAAGCTTATACATCTATATATAATTCTGACTTTAATTAAATTTAAGTGTGTACTACAAATAGAGTTTCTTCGGTGATTTTGTTAAAGCATTTACTTATAAAAAAGAACAATAGTTATGTAAAAATCATGAAACAAAAGTACAAAAATCTCTTTTCATTATATCTGTCACTAAGGTTATTTTTACTGAACATAAAATTATATTCTCTTAAAAGTAAGCCACAAAATTCAAAAAAACTAAATATATAGAAGTTGAAATATTTGGTGAGATATCACATATGTTTGTAAAAATCTTAAGGTATTTTAATCAATTGAAAAGGTTTCTATAGTAGAAAGTACGCTGTTGTTTTTATAAATAATTTAACGAGGCATTTTTATAATTTTAAACAAAAAAGATTGATATTTTGGGATGCAAATTCCATAACAGTTAGCAATATTCGCATGAAAATGTATCAATGAAGTAGTTAAATAAATAATAGTTGCGTATACGGAAAAATTAAAATGATGCATAATTTAAAAAATAGTATTTCCTCTAGATTACTTTTTAAAATATCGGAAAATGTTTTTAATTTCATGAACTAGTTTTTTCATGTATTCTTGTAATAAAATACAATAAAAATTTAAGTGAACTCAGATAAATTTACCTGATATTTGTGTAGATGACACTTTGTACATATTAAGGACATTTTTATTGGTATTCTAAATTTTTATATGTTCTCTTTACTGATGAAATATTTTTATAGTAATGTAATATTACTGTACAAATGTAACATTACACCTGATTTTTTTTCAATAAAATCTTCATCTCTCACATATTTAAAATAAATATCCTATAACATGCACTTGTGTAATACTCAAAACTATCTAAAAAATATAAAATTATTTTATGTACATAATAATTAAAATTATTTAAATAGGGCATTTTTTCCTAATGAAGTAATTTCTTAAAGTAAAAAAAATTAATAGTTATGTTACCATCAGAGAATATTATTTATTAATGTCACCGAATTATGATACTAGTTTTTAAAAGTTCAACTGAAAGATTACACATTATTTAGTAAGCATAAGGTCCTATTTTATTCCCAAAACTAACAAATATCCTTAAAAATTAAAAAACAGTTTCATGTTATCAATATAAATGTGTTCTTTTCTTAGTATTATATATTTATTTTATGCTAATAAAAATAAATTGCTGCCTTGGAAAATAAGTGCCGCACTGACAAAGGGTAGTGCTTTAAAAACCAAACTTTAAAATTTAAACAAAGAAATTTTCGTATCATAACAGAAATTTTTGAGAAATTTTTTGAAATTGCAAGTTAGTTAAGAAATTAATTTCAGCAATAAAAACGAAGAGAAAAGTGTATATGTAACTGTGATAAAGAGACTATGTATTATGTTTAGGTTCAAACTGTCTAAATTTTTAATTTAATTTATACCTTAAAATTTTTGTAATAAAATTACAACAAAATTTTAGGACATAAATTAAATTGCTTTAATTTTTATCCAAAAATTTTTTATTTATTTTAAGAACGCATTATCACGCATTATTAAATCTTATTTTAGTTTACTGATATTAAAACATTAAAAATATTTTTATATATATTGATAAACTGTTTGGAGACAAAATTTTAAATAAATTAATTTTACTTGATTGGAGAACAATGTTGTAAAAACAATTTCTTTTGAAAAACAAAGATAAAGGAAAATGTTTTTTAAGAAAAGCAATCACTTTTGCTAAATAAAGTCTTCAAGCAAAGGTATATTTGCAACATTTTTTTGAAAAAAAAATATATACCATTATTTGTGTTTGTCATATTTTTTTCTGTAAAAGAGCTCTTAGTTATTTGAAATATCCACAAATTGGAAATAATCGCTTAAAATGAAAGAATATATTTGAATACTAATGACAGATTAATCATCTAAGAGAGATTTTCAGATATGATACAAAATTTAATTTTCTTAACTCACGTTTCACTACTTACCAATAGGAATTTTTAATTATTAGATACATTTATCCTGTATATATAGGTAATTAAACTGTGATACATTTGGTAGAAATAAAATCAGGCCATTAAAATTTATTTTTATAGACCGCAAGATTTAATCTCAATAAAAAGAATGATTTAAAATGAAATAATGAAAACAATTTTCTTTATAGCAATATTCTTAAAAAATCGAATATATTTTAACAAATAAAGCAACGCATGATTTCACAAACTGGTATTTATGAAAATGAATAATTAGTATATTCAGAGAAATTCTTAGTAAGCTATATTATATTTAAATTCATCCAAAATAGACATTATAATTTTTTAATATAAATAAATAGAAAATGCGCAATAAGCAATAGTAACGATGAATTCTTATCTAATTTTAACGAAAAGCATACATCGTTAACCTCGATCAAAGATACCCGTTTATTGGGTATTATTGTGCATTCATTTTCTTTCTATACCACTTCATAATCTTAATATCTTTTATAATTTCCCATATGGAATGCTTCATGTTCCAATAATTACTTCTTAAATTTACTTCTATAAATACTATTTTCAAATCAAATCCAAAAGTATATTCATATATGACTTCTAAATAGTTTATTTTCTAAATAGTTTATTTAAAATAACTCAGCCGAATTTTTGAATTAAAAGACCATACGTAAAATATTTTCATAAGTGTTTCATGAATCATTAAAAAAAATGGGTCATGCAGTGATTTAATGGTAAGGTTAATACGAAAGAAAACTTTATTGGGAAGATAAGTATTTAATAATTTCAATTTCTCTAAGAAACAGGACATTAAAATAATAAACTATTTGTTTCAAAAGTATTTCAGTTTGTTCTGATGTAATGAAATTTAAGTAGTATCAATAATTCACTCGACATTTATGACATAAATTCATTATGTACCAAATTATGCAAAATATTGAGGCACTGAAAATACACTTGTTTATCAATAAACATTGTCCGTTCTTTTAGGAGGATCAACCTCAGAATTCGTTGATTTATTACTAATATTAAATCTTCTATTTAACAAAAAAAAGGAAATATTTTTTTAATCAAAATTCTTCAGAAAACATATTATATCACACTAAAGTTGTCAAATTTAGTTCAGATAACTTATATTTTAAGTAAAATGAAATGCGCATCTTATCACAAACAGGCTGTCAGTCATTATTCTATCAGCTGCAATATTTATGAGAAAAAATTAAAATATCGTTCCAAAAAAAATGTTTTAAAATTCTTAAAGTTTCAAAATTTTTTAAATTTCTGCGTCATTAACAGGTTTGGTATACAAAATTAAGTTTCATATTATTTTTATTTTAGAGATATCCTTAAAGGATGTCGCTAAATAAAAAGACAATAACTTAGCCTTTCAATAGATAGCCTTTTCAGTACCACAATTTCTGTATTTTGTAGAGTATTTTACTCAAAAAAAAAAAAAAAAACTGAAATATCCTCAAACATTAAATGTGTAATTCTAGATAATAAAAAGCATATCACATCGAAAAGATAGCGGAATAATTCTTTTGCTTACTTATTAATAAATTTAAATTTTTATTTGTTCATGATTAGTGAATATTTTTCAGCAGAATGAGAATTTGGAAAGATTTAAGATAAAAACAATACATTTTCGAAATCAAAATTTTTTTAAAAATTTTACATAATACGATGTGCAATTAAAAATATTATTTTTATTATATTTTGAATAATCAAATATGCATTTAGCTTCCAATTAAAATTGGAAAATAAAATTTAGAATTTAAAAATTATTTTATTACTTTATTGAAAATATTTTTTGATTATTTAATATATGTTTGTATGATAGAATTAAGTTTTAATTTATCGCTTAAATATTATTTCCTATGAGCATGATTTTCTTAAATTAATGGCAATGAACATTAAAAGTAATATAATAACATAGTATATTTTTTAAAAGATAATTACATTATAAATTTATACAATTTAGGAGCATTAATTAATAGAACTAAAAAATGTTTTGATTTATTCTTCAAAATGCAAATTTTGATAGTTGTTTTTTGAAAGTGAAATGCATTTTTTTCGAATTTGAATTTTTCATTGACATTCATACATATTTATGGTTAATTAATTGAGTTTTAAATTATAATCTTTTAATAAAACAAAAGTTCTCTTGCAATTTACTATTCTGGAATATAATTTCTTTCTTAAAAAATGATTGTTCTGTAATTTATTTAAAAGCATTAGTAAATGTAAATTGTTCGATACATTTTTATGTAATAAAATTTTTTCAACATTTGTAAGTTACTAAATTTAAAAGAATATACATATTTATAAAATTCAAAAACAGAAATTATAATTATTTTCATCAATACCATGCCCTTTATTAGATTGTCAATATAATATAGGTTTATTTTCATTTATAACTGCCCTCTAGTTAGGTAATGTATGAAATTTTTAATTCTCTAGTTCAATTTTTATAATTTTAAATATATGAAATTTTTAATTCTCTAGTTCAATTTTTATAATTTTAAATATATGTATATATTTATAGAAATAGAAGCTTCTTTTAAATATAAATCATCGAAATATCGTGCTGTTTTTTCAACAAAATAAAGAAAAACGTTAAAAATATTGATCGTAGAATTTCAATAATCAATTATAGCAAATGTTATAATTAAAATCATACTGAAGGTATGATTTGAAATTTAACATTTTAATAATACTGCTTTCTATTTTTTATAAAACTATAGAAAATAAAAGTTTTTTTTTAAAAAAAAAATGAAAATAACCGTGTAAAGAAAACTGGATTTCAAAATATTACCTAATAATTCATTAATTGAATAAGTAGTTAAAAATGTAATTTTTCATGGACTTACCATGAATCCCAGGAAAAGTGTCCTTTAATCCAGAATTGCAGCGGCACCTATAGAGAGACGCAAGTGAACCTATCCATCAGAGATACAACAACCGCTCGTCTAGCGCGTGAGAAATGAGCGGTGACTGTGCCGGTGAGGCGATCGCGCAAAAAGTCGCCCGATCAGCTCGCCTCTTTTTCTTTTCTTTTTTATTTATAAAAAAGTGAAACGCACTCCAAAAAACCGCACGCTGAAATGAATTATAATGAAATGATGGGGAAGCAAATAAATAAGTAAAAAAAAGCGCGCCTCGGCTGCGATTCGTGGGGCCTGGGATCTTCCCCTACGCAATGGCCCCTTTGTTGCCTAGCAACCAAACATCCGGACGGTGGCCCCCTTTTCGAGCAAGGCCCCATCTAAACACCAAACCAGCCAAGGGTACCCCAAAAGATTTACCCCTATATACAACGGGGAAGATCTGGCCAATAATGCTTTCCTTTGTATTTTGAACAATGTATAATAAATAGGGATTTAGAAAGTATATACATGTGGCAGAATTTGCTTCAAAATGATAAATTTCATATGCAATTAAAAATTAAAATAAACGCTACAGTTTTGAAAATTGAATGTGTGACAATACTGAAAAGCTCTAATGTGCTAATACAAAATAATATTAATAATTTATATAATTTTCAAACGCAAAGAGACACTTCAAATCAAATGAGTGTTTTATAGAACTAATTAGACAAAGTGCATAATTTTTGTCGTAGTATATGTAAAAAGTTGAACATAATGATACAAATAAAATTTTTAAATATGTATCTAAGTTGTATTAAAGCCGATATTATCACTATCAAATTAATTTATATACAGATAAAAAATTGAATAAAAGATATAATATTAAATTTGTAAAAATACTTATGTAAATTTCACTTGTATAATAGTTTATCAAAAAAATTAAAATAATTGTAACTAACGAGGTAATTTATACTAATAATTAGAAACTTATTGCTACAACTACGGGATGAATTTTAAATTAATGCACTAATTAGATTACTTTGAGAATGAATACATTTTAAATAAAATTTAATTTAAAATTTAAATAGTTAAGCTATTATAATTTTTAATGCCTTAATTATTTGAAAAATTTTTAGAACAGATTTTTTTTCAGGTGTGTCTAAAAATAAGCTGCCAGTAAAAAATTATATTAAAATGAATCATTTAAATTTGCTAGTAATAAATTTTTCAACATAATAATCAATAGTTATAGTTGCAGTAATTGAATAAAACTACTTTACACACAATTGCAAAGTATTTATAAACTTAATAAGCAAATAATTTTAAATTATTTAATTAACAAATAATATTAAAAAAATTGAATTTTGAATATTTTTTCTGTAAAAATTTAATTTTTATACTTGCCCTTAAGCAAGAAATTTCATTTCCAGTCAAGGGAATATTTGAAACAAAACAAAAAACAAATTGCGTCATCCCAACTGCCGAGCCCCATTCACCTGATAAAGTTATAAAAAATGCAATGAAAGAAAGCTTCCTATAAAGAGGCCTCACTTCAACCCCCCGATCCGTGACGTCATACAAACATGCGCACACCTCCCCACAACTCCCTCTACGGGTACAACAAAGAATTTCAAGCGATTTTTTTATTTTTTCAATTTGTTCTTTGTCCTGCGTACGCCTTAATGCAAAAAGAGGGGGACTGAAACGCGATCCCGCTTGACATTTAATCCTGATTCAGCTCTCTGAGAAGGACCTCCTGTGTACACAAATGCCCCCTATTCAACTGTCCCCCTTTTACCATTTGACCATCGAAATGGAGAAGGCAATCTTACAGTTGCGGTCAAAATTAATAAAATCAATTTCCTTTCATGAAGTTAGAACAGTTTCGGAATATTTTTGGATATTTGCTCACTAAACTGATTATAATTTTTAAAAAAGTAGTAAAAAGAAAAAGAAACAAAAAATAAAAGCACATATCCACTTAAAAAAATAATTCATTACACAATAGAAAATGTCAATCAATTTCTTTTACATATATTGAAAAATATTTAAATTGAAAAAGATAGTATTGCATTTGAACATATACAACAATAAAAATAACACGCGCCATTATAAAATATTCTCTATAGTGTTGTCATCAGTGCTACATAGTTTTTAAAAAATAAATTGCAAAAAATAGATAAAGTGAATACATAATCATATTCAGTAAAAACTAATTTAGAAGAATAATTAAGTCATTAATATTTTCAGACAACATAATTTTTCAAAATATATTTTTAAAATAATTCTTTGTATTACTTCTACATAATCTTCTAAGCTGTTTAAAAATTTCTTTGATTTTATTTAAAATTTTTATTTGATTTAAAATTTTGGTGGAAATTTTTTATGCAAACAAATAATAATTTTAGTTTGGTGACTAAAAGTAGCTGAAGCTATGTAAAATTTACTTATTCATAACCACTGTTAATTTATATAATTTAAAACTACAGAAGTCTTTTGCTTCAATTCCAGTTTTAGAAAAAAATACTCATTATCTCCGAATGGTAAATTAATCAACGGATTGGGTGAAAAAATTGCACGAGAAATAAATGTACGATGTATTAATTTTTTTAGTTCAAGATTTAAATATTGAGTGCATGAGAGAATATTCAGAATCCAATTAACATGAAATAGTTTCAGAAAAGAATGGATACAGTAAAAGTTGTGCCAGAAATGGCGGACAATAGTATAATAAAGAAAACTACCTATTTTTCAATTATGCCAATAGAAATGGCATTCAATTGTACTATTTCTAATGGCAGTCCATTAGAAAAATACCTATTTTCAGTTTAAATATATTATTACAGAGTGTTCCAGCAATTTGATGCGGCCATTTCAAGCATATGCCTTAAATACACTAATATCTTTGATAAAAAGGTCAAAAGTAGTTTATTAAAATAATGCGACTAGTAACTGTTTCCCTCTGTCTCATACTCTCAAGCATTTTTATTGAAAAATGGAATGAGATATTCAGTCAAACAAAAATCCATTTATAGAATTATTTCACTGTGGAAGGGCTGCGGTAAGACGGCAGGAAAATTCATCGAAACCTAAAGATATATTTTCGATACCTGATCCAGCCAAAGTTGAACAATCCTCCGTATATTAAAAATTTCTTCTGGTCCAATACTTCTTCGTTGGTGTGATGCTAAGTGGAGATAAAAAAAATATGTGCCTTCTTTATTATTTGACTGTGGTACAAAATTACGAGATACAGCTCATTTCTATTTATCACTATGCATATTTACAGAAGAAAAATAAGAATTATATATATATATATATATATATATATATATATATATATATTATAAGGAATAAAGAAGATGCTATTATCAAGAAATATTATTACTTGTTCATGAACATAATAGGGGCTTAAATTAGAAAAGCATAGAGTAAAATTAAATGAATGACACAGGAAAAAATCAGTTTCTTCCTAAAATTACTCAGAATTGCAGCTATTTCCAGATACATAGAAGCAAATATACTACTCATTCAGAAATGAATTAATAGTAATATTTCAATGTTTGCATAACTATCCAAATGAAATTAATGATTATTTGATAATTAGAAAAGCTATCATGAAAAAAGTTTTAACAAAAAAATAATTATTTTTCAATATTTTCATTAGAAACGATCAACAATGAACGATGAAAAGTTTTTAATATTCGAATATAGCTTAGACAAATGCCAAGAAAATAGCTTCAAATACTTCTTACATAATAATTATTTAAAACTTGAAAATAAATTCTCTCCAATTAAATTTTCGAATGCTATACAAGATAGTTTGTAAAAAAAATGATAATTAAACTAATGACGGTGCTTGGAACAATTTGATATATATATATAGAGTTTCTAAAAAGAATACATTAAGTTTACAAATACTGGATGAGCTTATTTTCATTAATGACTTTTAATAGAGTTATTACGAATAAAATTTTCTGAAATCCTTAACAAGCTGTGAAAAAGACGTGAATTTTTCTAAACTTAGTAAAACAGGAAAATACATGCTTCCAATTTAAAAAAATAAATAATAAACATTTATTTAAAAATTAGTAATTTTATTAAAAATTAAAAATTAGCAATTTTCAAAAGAAATAAAAAAATATCTGAATTATAGTACATAATTTGGAAAACAATTTAATGATTTGTGCCAGCCATTTCTATACCAATTTGTTTTTTAAAAGCTATAGATTCTTCATCCATTTGATAATTTTCAACTAATGATGAATGATTTTCCTCTTTTTAATTTTGTAAATTAATTAAATGTGAAGTCTTATTAAAATATATGATAAGTGAGATTTTTCGAATAACCATTAATGAATAACGCACGGGATTCTACGAATATATATATATATATATATATATATATATATATATATATATATA
>JAPDSC010076773.1:25090-39789 GCA_026290005.1 Latrodectus geometricus | reverse complement strand
AAAAACTTTATAATACTCGTATTTTCGAAGCATGAAGACCGACTTGCATATAAATCAATTCTTTCTAAAACACTTAAAAAATAATAAAAATTCGCAACTTCCACGTTTCTTACAAATTAGTTTCTTCAAATGTTAATACAAATACAATTGGAAAATAAAACAAAACCTTCCACTTTCGATTTCGGGATTTGCCTTTCGGAAACCTTCAACGCACGAGTTCCTCTCTTCACATCACTTCACAGAAAATAATCGTCTCTCGATCGTTTGCGAAGAAGAAAAAAAGAAGCAAATAAATTTAACAAATGCGTTCCAATTCGAATCGAATAAAACTACAATGTCCGGTAATTTACCGAGGTGAAAGCGCTATTTCTTTTAAGAAAATTCCGGTATTGTCCAGAAGAGATGATGGCGATAAACTCATAAATTTATAGCTCAACTCTTCGAAGTCGCGTGAATCTTTGAAAGGAAGCGTATCTTTAGAAACATATTGTGTTCCTTTTCACCGCCATATTTGTTCCCACTGTACACTGCGGTAGCTAATAGGAACCCAGAAACATCCAGCAGATTATTTTCCACCCCTCTATTCTTGATAATAGTGCACCGTTTCAATGTATTTGAACGTCTTTTCTTTTTTTTACTCGGTTTCGCTTGAGGAATTGCATTAAAAGATTAGCGCCATACATTCCGACATCTTTGGTCATTGTTTTATTTAAATATTTATATTTTCGACGTTTACGATTTGTTTAAAAAATTACACAATGTTTTATGAACCAAATGACATTTACTGCAATTAAAATAAACATTATAACTTTTATTTTGTATAAATTAACAAATATACTTCATTAATTCTTTACAATCATTTCATTCGAATCAATTACTGATATTATTGTATGGTTATTGATGTTAGAATAAATGAATTAAATCACTTTGTCAATAGCCTGTAAAATTACAAACAGATAGTATTACATAACTGTATAGCATAAATATAAATTTTATTCTAAATCAGGGAATATATTTTCATGCGAAATACGAATTATAAAGAATTTACGTATAATAACCAATAATTTTTAATCATAAAAATACAACACTATTGGCATTTACTGTTGTATGACCGAATTTCCTCAAAATATTAATTTCTAATTAACAATTAATTTGAGAAAAATAATAAATTACAGGTGAATTTAAAAACAAATTTGAGATCACGTTTTTAATGGTGTATTAAGCACAATTTGCAATCTGTAATTAAGGAAGTTAAATTAAAACAAAAATTTAAACCTTATTATTAATTTAACTGTCAAAATGTTCCTCGCTTCTACAGTAACTGTCTAAATCTTGAAAAACCAATTCAAAAGTATCAAACTATTGATGATTCTGTTGTTGCACCAGCTTGCTTCCGTATATCTAGACCTAAGTTGGGTTCTACCAGTTAGATGGAAGCAGCTGGGTGGGAGTTTTCGTAATTTATAAGCAAGGACCAAGCAGAAGACTCCAGAATACTTGACCTGCGTTTTTAAGAGATATCATTTTACTTTGAGGACATTGCGACCACGACATATTTAACATACTTCGGGGCTTTTAGTAAGCATGACGGATCTTCGGTTAAGACGAGATTCGAACTCACTACTCTTTGGTAACGAGGACGACGCCATAACCAACCAAGCCACCGCAACCCTCGCGAGAACTTAGTTGTTGTTGGACCAGCATGCTTCCCTGTATCTAGCCCTAAATATCAATAATATGAAGTAAAAACTTATATTGATATTTGAGAATTAAATTTAAGAAATTTCAATAATATTAGATTAATAACAATGTATATAGAAGCAGTGAATGTAACATTTGCATTGATTTTTTAAATACATATATCAATGTTATAAAGTGAATTTTTCTCTAAAATATGTGAAAATCTGCTCACTGAGTTCTAAATCTGCGTTCAAGGTGTTTGCATTTCCTGAAATTTTTGTTAAAAATTTAAATCCTAATAATTGGATTACAATAAACTTAAAATTAATACTGAATGTCTATAATATTTTGTGCAGAGATAAAAATTGATAAAATCATTAAATTGAATAATTTATATATAAGACCCTAATAAATTATATTAATGCATTAATTTCTACATGCTGTAATAAAAAAATTACATATATTGTGTAAAACATTGCAACATAAATTTTTAAAAAATATAATATTTAAGCCAATATGAAACATATAACAATATATATATATATATATATATATATATATATTATATCACTATAATATTAATATTTCTTTTATGAAAGCCGTTTATTAAATCTGAGCATACTTATATAAAATTAAATTATTGTTACTTAGAGAAAGAGAAGTCAGTTACTAAAATAGTCAGTTACTGATAAATTTTTAAAGGAAATAATGTGATCGAGATTTCAATTGGTGAAAAAATGTCGGCCATTTAAACTTAAGTCAACAGATATTGTTATAATAAAATAAAAAGAAAAGCAAGATTACAAACATCAAAGAATAAAAACTTTTTTCATTTATTTTCACGCTTGTATAATCAATGTCAGATTGTTAGGTTAGACTATACTTTAGGGTGCCCCTTTGATTCTAGTCAAGTTGTGATCGCGATAGATAGCAAAGCTGGGCAAAATCCAATCGTATTTTGATTGCAAAAAAGCAATTGATGGTTCTGTGCCAACAAAAATCGCCAATAAAATCGATAGCCAAACAAAAATCGCCACGTTTGCCAAGGGGGCACACTCTAAAATATAATTTTACCGTTGATCAATGTATTGAAGAACATATCACCACATTTTTAAAGGCAGTTCTATCAATTAGAATTATTGAAACTTGTTGAATATTGCCTTTCATTTCCATTTCATTAGTCACGTGTTTTCATACACGCGATTTTTAAGAGTAAATCATAATTCAAAGCGGCTCAGAACTGTCGATCTGGTTGCCCAGACATCCAGGAAAATATATATGATAATAACCTTCTAGGAAATGTGCTTAAATCACATATTTCAACTTATTTCTACTGCACATACAACCGTATGAACTTTGACTATATCAGGAATAAGCACTGTGATGGTTAAACAGTCAGTTGCCACAATTCTGTAACAAAATAATCTGACGTTTATCGTTAATCTTAACCGTACTTATAACAAATTCATTTGATAAGTTTTTCGAAGAAGTAGGCCTAAAGTGAAACATCAATTGAAACCTTGAATTATCCTAATTTATAATATTCTATGTCAAATTAAAAATTTTGGTTTACCGTTTTTAGATTTTGAAAATCCTACGGACGTTACGTTATTTTTTAATGTTTAACCATACCTATTGCACTGTAATCGGATCGAACAGGAATGGTGCCAAAAATATCTCCACGTTTGCCAAAGGGCACCCTAAAGTATAGTTTTACCTAGATTTCTTCTTATAAAAAGTTATGTTTATGAACTCATTTATAGAAAGCATATGAGTTTCTTGTTGATTATTTCAGCCATTGATGCATGGGCCACTATCAAAACATTAAATATCATTCTGATCAATTAATTTTGCTTTCATAAATGATATTTGATGACAATAGAGACTTTAGTAATCTATCAACATTTGCTGACGATTTTTGCAATGAAACGCCATCTGTTAACAAAATTTCAAACCATTTTTATTACTCCTTAAACTCATGATTGATCTCACTCATATAGAAGCTTTATTCAAATCGTTTTTAAAAATATAGTCATCTGAATCCGTCAACTAGCAACAACGTTCGTTTTACTAGCTATACATATTGTCCAAAATAATGAATCCTGCGAATAAATTACCGAATGGACCAAAATTACTTCTAAAACAAAACTGAAAATAAAATTTAATCTGATTTTTTAATGTACCTATTGAAAACTTTTTAAAACGTTATTTTTAAACTTATGTGTAAAATCATAACATGTATGAAATAAAAAATAACGCGCCATCTTTTTACATGCAATTTTAAAAAAAAGATTTCGAAGACATATTAAGAAAAAAGTTCTATGAGCAAACTCATTGCATGTATATGATTTTGGCGCAATTTAATTTTTATGAGATATGAATTATCTTATTGATATTGCTTATAAATCTATATTGATTTGTTTTTATCAATTAAAATTACTTTTCCCAGGAAATTACAGTGAATTCGATAAAAAAATTATATATATAAACTAAATTATAAAATAAATGTCTGTTATCATTTCATATTATAAAGATTTAATTATTACTTCTGAATTAAAATTATTTCTTTGAGGTTTTTTCATTTAAATTGCACCAAATATTTTTTCTTATAACATATTAGGTTGGGGAAAAAGAAATCCATTATTTTTACTTGAACTTTATGTAACTTCTTTTGGATTCACTTTGTAAAAAGGTTTAAGACAGTTTTCATGTAGATTTTTAGGTCTTGTGCGAAGTTACGACTGCTGACATGCTGTCAAGTTTGATAATTTTTGATATTTTATAGACATTCTCGACGATGTTGTATCCATGCGAGGTGCATCTTTAGCATCCAAATACCCAAACGGAATCGACGAAACAAAAATTGTACGTAACTGGTTGTTACAGTCTTATATAGGACGATAAACACCTTTCACAATTTTAGCCACCCGGCTATCTTTTTCGCCGTTACAAGAGAAAAACGAAAATGCATCGAATTTTCTGTTTGTTGTCTTCCATTTTTAAAACCTTGTACTCGTTCCTGAATTAATCAAACAAAAAACCGCAAGAGGATATTTTAGCGTTAAATGTCACCTTTCCAACGAGCATAAATCTGAAATTGTTTGATTGATACCTCACAAGATATCGATCACTACAGACGTCTACCGAAAAAAATAATGGATTACTTTTTCCCCAAACTAATATTTTCTTATAACATACTATTTGTTTTCAATTGTGACCCAAAATGGCGGAGTTTTATGAGAACAAACAAAAATGGCTGTGACAGAAAAAGTTTGAGATTCCAAATCCCGATAATCACAAAGATCTTGTGATACCGAAGAATGGGCGGAGGGAAATCAAGTTAACACAAGAGAAGGGATTGGGACATTAAAGCAGCTGCACTTTCGTAATTTATTTTTTTTCACAACTGATCATTTTATTTCATTGTTGTATCCCCTGCCCACGAATCTATTAGCACAAAAGATCTCTTTTTTTATCAATGGCTCATCATGCTATAGGTGTGTGTTTTTTCTCCCTTCGCAACCGTCCTTTGTTTCATACACGTTGTATTTTTGTACCTCGTTTTGTCCCCGTTCTCAGACGTTATCATTCTAATCGCCCTCGTCACTCTTCAATAAAGATTTTAGCACACAAACTGTGTGGTAAATTTAGTGAAAAGGTTCTGCTAAAAATACTGATCCTTTCAATTCTAAAAGCGTTGTTTGACTATTTATTCTTACGTGAAAATAAAAAAGACCCATTAATGAAAATTTAGATAGATTTACTTTTAATTCTTTATTTACTATTTTACTTTGTATTCATATTTGTGTTTGCTTAATAGTGTATTTATATTTTGTGCTAGAAAACTTTCTTTTTCAGATATATTGTGGTTGCTGTTTCTAAAATTCTTCTGAAGTATTAACCTATAATTTTGTTTCTTACTAAAATCAGTAATAAAAATTTTCTCATTAGATCAAAGAGTATTATGTAATATACAAGTAATAGCAAAGCATACATTTGATTTATTTTGGTACATTGTAATTGTATATGCTGATAATATATAACCAATTTTGTGGGCTATATATTTGTCAAACAGTGTAACAATTGAACCATTCGCATCTTTCAAGTAAGGAAATAAGATAGCTTTTAAATAACATTTTATATTATAACCAAAGTTATAAAGTATTAAAATTTATTATAAGTACGAGTTTACAAGAAGACTGAAGGTTTAGTCGTACAGCTTCACGCTTCCAAGTAGGTCCGAAAAGTTTTATCCGAGGTTGGGCAATCTATACTCATACTTCCATCTTTTCATTGGATCGATAAAACTGAGTACCAAGCATGCTTGAGAACTAAACGCTGAGAATTTCGAATTATGCTGATTGCTTAACCGGGACTTTGCATCTCCTGAACTTGAAAATAAGTCACCACTTCGCACATCAGGTCATGAAAATAGTGAGGACACTGTAGGCCTTGGCCTACTAGCGGAAACTGTCATGTCACTGAGTTTAGTTTTTAACGAATTTACAAGTATAATTGTTAAATACCAGAACACAAAAGAAGTATACATATCTTGTTCATTAAACTTATTTTATTATAGTTTTATTTAACAGTTAATTCAGCTTTTTACATCTCTTTCCTTGGGAAATGACAGTTGAAAAAATATTTACCAATTTCTAAAATCTATCACTTTCAGTCTGTGATACCTGAAATTATGGAATAAAAATCTGATAAATATAAATTTTACACATTGAAAAATAATAAAAATTTAACTCTTAAATATTTTTTCTCTAAAGATAAAATATCATCAATTAGATCATGTCTGACATTTTTAATATTTCTAAAAGCAATTCAATACAAATAAAATGTCGGCCAAATACTCGAGTAAATTGTGTTTTGATGTGCGTGAATCAAAAATTATATTACAGTGAAACCATAACTCCGGTAAATTATTATCATACTGTAACTTTCATATTTTTTTAACTCTTTTAATGTGACTTGTTACAGAAAATTTTGCTGTCGACGTGTAAAATATTATAAATAAAAGGTAAATTTATGTTGAAAACGATTTTTATTTTGGCTTATTAAGACTAAGAACTTTAAAATGAGTAAATTGTACACACTGTACTCCAATGCGATAGCCATATTTTTAAAAAAAATTCACCCTGGAATTATCTTTTAAAAATAAATTGACACATTTTTAATTTTAAAGACACAAAACTATTGCCAAAATGCACATTTGCTTATTTGTTTTTTTTTTTATTTTTTTAAGAACGTAAAATTTCAGACCTGATTGGTTCATTGCTTTTAAGAGAAGGAATTGCATCTAGAATAATCTCTTCGCTTAATTCTTCTTCTTTCTGTGCACGTGTTTCTTTTGCTTAATTATTTTAGAGTGCTTCATTAATCAAATTTAAAGTAAATTATAATTGCGCTTTTAAAAAGAAATTATAACGTTGAATGCTTACTCCGATATTTCCTGTAAATGGCGAACATCATTCCAAGGATAATAGCCATGAATATTCCCATGAAGAAACCATAACCTATTTTCCATGAAGACTTATCTAAATTGGTTAAAAAAAAAAGTTCTAGCAATTTTACAATCATTTGATTACATTAAATTTAGCAAATACTTATGAAAGTTTCAATTAGGGTTTTCTTTTACTCTTGCAAATGTTGAAGTTTAACAAAGAATTAATGCTGAATTCTGCTGGTGTACTAAATAGATATTAAAATAAATACATTTCATTAACTTGAGTAAATTTTTAAATTTAACAAGTGAAATTAACAAGTACTGCTTATGTAATATTAATTATAATCATCAATATCAGTACATTTGTTACCTTGATCGACAGCATAGTACCAAAAATGTCACTATCTTATGCAAAACTTAATTAAAATTTCTTATAGACAACTTAGCAAAAAATTTTATAATTTTCAAACTATAATATAAACGAACTAATAACAGAACAACAGCGACAACAACACTAATACATAACAAGAAGTGAGTAGATATTGTCATGGAAATTTTTTTGTTGCGCCTAGCGCCATCTACCCTAAGTTTTACAGGGAAG
The DNA here is from genome assembly GCA_026290005.1 of Latrodectus geometricus. Lineage (NCBI taxonomy): Eukaryota > Metazoa > Arthropoda > Arachnida > Araneae > Theridiidae > Latrodectus > Latrodectus geometricus. Next base: position 32,056 of record JAPDSC010076773.1, on the reverse strand, counting down.
GTAGCTGTAATTATAACCACTATAGTTTTTATATAATTTAAGGTCTTCTAATACTCATACATGGTATTTAAGAAATTTAAAAAAGTTCGCAGTTTCGTACAAAGGTCTATAAAATGTTTTGAATCTTTACAAAAATTCCTTTTTACATTAAAAATACTGAGAAAATTTCGATATTCTAATTTCTTGATCGACTAAAAAGAAACTATATAAACAGTTAAACAAAAACTGGATAAGAATTGACTACAAAAATGAAATACTTAAATAGGATAAATATTAAAATATATGTTTATTATTAACAGAGAAAAATAATAATAAATTTTAAGTTTAAATAATTATAAAATCATTAATTTTAATTAAGTTAAAACAAGCCTTATAGTATTTTATTGTTCTTAAAATTGATAAACTTTTTGGAATTTATAAGTTTAAAAAAAAATTGGACAAAAATCAGCATACTTTCACATGTTATCATGTAATTTTCACCACCTCGTGTTAGATAACCTTCTTCACAGATACATGCGAAACTTCCTACAGTATTCAAGCATATCGCATTTGGATTCGAACAAGTGTTGGATTCCAGACATTCATTGATATCTAGTGATAAAATATAGATAGTTTAAAACAAATTAAAAAAATTCAAATTAAAGCTTTCAAAGTCTGTGAATTATCACAATATCTAAAGAGGTTATTTTAATAATTTATTTGGTTTTTAAATGGTGCTATATTAAAAAGTAGGAAAAGAGCGAGAAACTAATTTATGCAAATAATAAATTTTGTAAGTTATGTTTTAATTAATATATAACTTAACTCCATAGTTTGAAAATCGTTTATATGTATTTATTTCATTGATATAAGCTTTATAATATCAGAAGTGAAAATGTGCTTTAGGTCCCCTACTTGGCGCGTTTTCAAAATCGCCGATGCCATGGCGAAAATTCTACCACTATTTATTTCATAGTGAAACTTAATTAACGACCTATGAAAAGGCTAAAACAAAAGAGTAATTAATGAGTATGAGCGAAAAAGCACATCAAATTAGCAAGTTGGCGAAGTAGGAGACCTAAAGCGCAATTTAACCATATCAGATATTTCTTCAGAAATGCCTTCAGTGTGAAAATCAAAACTCGGAAAATTTTTAGTGTTTATAACTAAATAATATAACAACTCCAAAATCACATTAGAAATGAAATTGAATTATTAGAGGAGAAAAAACTTTTTCCGACAAGTTAATCTCGAGATGTATGCAACTAAATAATTTAAGCGAAAAATCATTTTCAATAATAAAACATACGTATTTCACAATAAATTTATTTTTGACTTAAGCGGCATGGAAAATTGTGCCCATTTTTAAGGCTGCTTATGGCAAAATATATCAGCTTTGCTTCTTTGATGGGTTAAACGGTAAGTTTTCTGTCTCGGATATGAATGTTAGTAGACATTCATAAGCTGTAAGTATCAGTCAAATTAGCTCCCATATGCATATAATGATAATAAAGTAATAAGTCAATTAATTTAATAAAATATTTGAATAGTCCTATAGCAAATAATTGGGCAAAAAATCTCTTGTTAAATATTCATTCTTAATTTACTCGATCCCATATCAATATTTCCCTAATAAGGCATTATAAAAATACTTCAAAGAATATCAACAGAAATTATTTCTAAATATATGTTTAAGGGTTAACAAATGTTAAATGGTATTTTATCCCTAGCATACAGGTTTCATTAACGTTAATTGTTAAGAATTTGCCCTTCTTAAAATTTATATTTTACTTTAAACGGAAAATCATTGATGGTTGTCTTATAATTTATTTGACCGTTCATGAAGTCAAAATATCAAATTTGTCTATTCATTTCGTAATGAAAGTAAAATGAAACTTTTTGTTAATATTATAAATTATCAAAGTTCCTTCTGTGTTTATATGGATATACCTTCACAAATCATCCCACCATTTGAGCTTGATCTTCTGAAACCGTCTTTACAAACGCATCTGTAACTTCCTTGCGTATTAATGCATCTCATATTTGCAGGACAAACTGATGAATTTTGACATTCATCTATATCTGTAAAAAAATAAGTAACATTTCTTAATAAAAATTTCTATAATATCATTACACAGTAATATTGGAAATAGTTATAAGATTATTTTTAAGATGTAATAACTAATTAAAACGAGGCCTTTATAAAAAGTGAATGCTTTTTCACAAACATACACTAAATATTTTTTAATTGAAAGTAGTCAGGTGTAGTCATAAAATTTTGAATCTGAGTAAATTCTTAACTTCGGCGTAATTGTAAAAAGATTATATTTTATCATAATCAAACATATTTTTATTATACTTTAAAAGTACGTTTTACTTGTTATAAACAATAAATACTAAGAATCCATCTGGGGTTTTGGGAGCTTAGCTGCCAGCCGAATGATGTTCTGGTCTTTAGTTCAGCTCTCCGTGAGTTCGATTCCTGCTGTTCCTATTATTTGCAAAATTGCTTTCAACTGCAGATTCCAATTTAATTAGTCTTCCTGTGCTAAAATTGACCGTTGAATGACAAAGAAATGAAATCAAACCGGATTAATGTATGCACTTAATCTTTATTTGAAGAAAGTTAAAATTAGTAAGAATATGCTTTTCTGCTTCATTTGTTTTTCAGTACAAATTAAGTTCTTTTCCTGTCGAGTGCCAGACAGGCTGGAAAATATGGGGTTCTCTTCTCCACTTTTCCAACTGAACCGCTATTTCGTGTGGAGTCCAACTTTTTCAGTACATACATGCAATAGGTACTCGTTTATAGGGTAGGCAACCATTCACACACACACAAAGAAAGGACAAAGACAGGAGAAAGAGAAATAACATCCATGCCTGAACCGACATTCGAACCTAGAATCTCCCTATCCGCAGACAGGCACGATGACCACTAGACAGGGTGGGCGGCAATTAACTTCTTTATTTATAAAATATATATTCGAATGCGTAATTCATACACAACATTTTTCAGTATTATAAAACAACAAAAATTCAGAGAGTTTTGAGAACTGTCCTGACTAGACTTCTAATTTTGACTTAAATAATTAAAATTGGACAAGATCAAATTCTGGGTTAATTGGCTCATAAATAATAGCATATATCCTTGAAATTTAAGCTTAAAATATAAAAAATGAAACTATATTTTACATTTACTAGCGGTTTGCTTGCATTGTAAAATGAAGTTATAATATATCAATAGAACAGTAGTATGGCTGAAATAAATATCAATGTCTCACCAAAGCACAATCCGTTTTCCACTTGAAACCCTGCCGGACATTCACAAATTTTCGTTTTATTGATGAAAGAACAGTTAGAATTTTCTCCACAATAGCAAGCTACAAAATAAAAGTTTCTGAGTTATGAATTGCCATTTAATTATTGTCTTTAAAATTTATTCTTTGTATTTTCCTTCACATCATATTTTAAATACAATATTAAAGAGTTATTGTAAGGAATTAACAATAATCTCTTAATGAATGACAGATTTTCTAAAGTAATATGTTTCATTTAAATTTTAGAAGTGCTATACAGTTAGTCAAGCAATTACATATATATTTATAGTATTCATACAAACTATTTTAAGTAAAATTGCATAATATCACTCTGATATAAATATTTTAATGTTTAAAATAGACAGTAACTTTACTTTTCATGGAAAGGTAAAGTAAGTATTCTGTAAAATAGTTCCTTTTTCGCTAAAATGAACAAAAACTTTATACTTTATAAAATTAAGTGAGTTTAAGTAAGTAGAACTGTTTTAAGTAGACTAAATACTGTAATTTTATTAAAACAAAATAACATTCCTTACAATTCATATCGATGCATTTGCCATCAGTTTCCATGTACCCAGTTTTACAATTGCATTTCACTTTTTCCCCAGCATGGTTATATTCACATGTTCCATAATCTCCACAATCACAACCTAAAATAATAAAGTAATTTATTTATACCTTATTTTGTTTCATAAATAATTTATGATATTTTTTTTATTTTAAAAAAATGCTGTTATACAGTGACATGGCTTCTAGGATTTACGGAAATATATGTTTAGTAAAATTGTGTGTGAAATTTAATGTTTTAAAAAATTTTCCCTTTAGACATAACAACAAAAATTAATCATAATACAAAAGTATAATAAGAATAATACAGATAATAGTAGCATTTTATAGGAAGGTATATAAATTAACGTAAATTTAAATTCATTTGTAAGTCATGACAATACATGTGGTTAATGGAGTGTAATTAGTGTGGCTGTTTTCGTGTCAGTTAGAAATCGCTCACAGAGTCACTTCGAAGGGCATGTCAAAAGACAGTAGCAACTGTCTCAGGGTTTGATGGTCACCTACATGCAATTAAGAAGGTAAACTATTAACATTATTTTACAGACGAGAGGGAGCAGTCAGCAGATAAGGAAAGAAATTGAAAGTATGCATTACAGGACGAAAAATGATTTTGCTTTTTGAAGTTCCCAGGACAAGTATGGTATGTGGTATTGATGATCTATCATCTGAAATGTCTCTGGACATATCAGAATTCGATAAATGAGTAATTTAGTCGACCGTTTTGTACAAATGAATACAGATTTAGTCTGATTATCATTTATAGAAGCATACTCATTTAGAAAGAATGATGAACATATAATATCTTCTTTAACATCAGCAAAAAAGACTTTTTTAGAGATAGAGGAGTTTTTTAGATCAGTGTTATATTTGATATCTATATTAAATTTCAATTTTTAAAAGGTGGAATTCAATCACTAATGGAGACTATTGTATTTTACACTTCTTCACATGCCTCATATTAGATTACTATAGTTCTCAATTCTTCTTGGACGGCAGAGTTTCACAATGGCTGTTGCAGAACTGGTGAAAAATAAAAATATTCAACACATAGATTACATTTCTTTTTGCCTGCCGCGGTGGCCTGGTTAGTTAGGGCGTCATTCTCGTTACCAAAAAAAAGATGAGTTCTTATACCAGTTTAGACGAAAATCCGTGATGTTCATTAATGGGGCACGTAAAATATGTCGGCTCGCAATGTCTTCCATGTTCCCATTACAAATTAATACCTCTATGGGTGTTTAAAACCAGGCTTTAGGTTCTCACTAGTTTTAATCTCTAAATTGGAATATTCAGAGTGTGCTGCCATCTATGAGGTAAAAGTCGTACTTCCACTTTCATATAAGGGTGCTCAATTTAAAAAAAAAAAAAAAAAAAAAAAAAAATGGAAGACGCTCTCTCTCAGACATCATTCGCCTTCTGACGGGCGGGCTTGACGTTGCCAAGTGTCATCAGAAACAATAACTTTTTTCATATTCTAATGTCTTGCAAATATTACAATATTATTTGTATTCGTTTTAAACATTTTTGTATAACATTGATTTAAAAATAATCATCTTGTTTTTAAATTTTCCACACCAGTGTATTTTATATTGCCATTCTGTTATAAAATAATTAAAAAATGAAAACTATAGTAGGAATCTTAAAAAGAAAACAATATTCTGAATAATGCTCAAAAAATATCGTAATTTGAAAAAATCAAAATGCTCTTTTGAAATTAACATGACTTATCTATACAATGATGCTTGAAATTATTAGCTGTAAAAGTTTTAAAATAGGATCTTTATTGAATGGTAATAAAGTTTAATGTTCGAACATGTAATCGAAAGCAGAAGTTTAATTGATCTGGTGGACATATTATAAGTCCTTCAAGGAAATCCAAGGTTACATATGGCGTAAACATTTGCTAAGGTGTCTGATATTTAAATAATGACCCTATCGCTTATATTATTGCTCTTAAAATTTTAATTAATAGAATGATTCTCGTATGTCTAAGCAGCAAATTAGGGATATATTTAGATAGGTAGAGTTATTCTTAAATATAAATAAATACATAATAGGTTATCAAATTATTTTAACCTGCCATCATATTGTTTATCACTCATTAAATCAAATTATCAATCATTTAAATTTCCCTCACTATTCAAATTATTTATCACATTCAGGCATAAATTAATGTATTTACATAAAACTTTATATATACTTTTCAAAGAAGAGTGGTATCAAATTATTTTAATTAAGGTTTACACTGATATTTCGATTATTAACAGTTTGACAAAAACTCAATTCTCAATTCAGTTTATTGAACTGAGTTTCATGACATTATTTACTGTAAATGTGTTGGTTTAAAATGTTCTTTTTATTCCTTTTAGGTAATGAAATAATAGGAAATTTTTAATGACTCAAATATACCTTATGATAGAATCTTAAGAATTCATAACTTGTCTTTAGAACTGAAATAAATAATAACAGAAGGTCATGCTGACAAATGCATTCTTTTAGGATTTTCAACTTAATAACTTTCAGGGGAAAATAAAAAGGATGTTATAAACATCATTAAACATTACTATTGTGATATTTATATTGAGTAACTAGAAGAAATATCTAAAAATCAATTTAAAATATAACAACACAAATAAAGTAACGCGAATTGCACCTTAATGTATTATTTTACTTCATTAAACATTAGAGAAATAAGAAATTACTTAAACTGAAAAAGCATTAAAGATTTTATTTTATAGATGGCACAGTTTATACCTCTAATCTTTCTTATATAATATCAAATCTATTTGTTTTAGTAGTAAAATAGTTTTGTTTGAATAAAACCTTTTTTTTTAATTCTACAAGATTAATTTAATCTAGCTATGATTCTGCTGAGGTATTTCAAAGAATGTACTAGAATTTACCTTCTATCAATTATCGAATGTACCTTCTATCCTTACTATAATGTACCATCTATCAATGGAAGAATGTACCTTCTATCAATGTTAGAATGCCCTTTCTATCAATACTGCAATGTACTTTCTATCAATGGTAGAATGTACTTCTATCCATACTAGAATGTACCTTCTATCAATACTAGAATGTACTTTCTATCAATGGT
>JAPDSC010076773.1:0-18578 GCA_026290005.1 Latrodectus geometricus | reverse complement strand
ATTTTTTTTTTTTTTTTTTTTTTTTTTTTTTTTTTTTTTTGCACAAAACAATTAGTTGCTCTGTTGCAATCAGAATGCGATTGGGTTTTGCCCAGCTTGGCGACCAATCACGATCACAACTTGGTGAGAATCAAAGGGGCACCCTAAAGTATAGTCTAAACCATAAATACTACAGCTAAAAATCAGAGCTCATATTATACATCTAACAGTTCGGCCCTTTTCTATTTGATTGTTATCCTACAGACGTTATCTTTCCTGAATGAGAATATCAATGAACAACTTATTATAACAGTATTTGTTAAAAAATAACCTTTCGAAATTTTATACTGAATGAAAATGACTATATTTACAATGCGTTCAGCTGAAGTACTTTTTTCAATCCTAAAAAATATATCTAAAGCTTCTTGATTCAAAAACCAAAGGCACACAATTATTTTATGCAAATGATTATTTATTTTTTTATTTATTCGCCTTATTATGGAGTGACAAGTATACAGCCAATCTTAATACAATTAATATTAATTTTATTTTTATTATGCAAATACATATTAAAGGATTATGTATCAGTAAAATCTTTTGTGAGTGATTAAATACAAGATTAAATATATCTTGCATACATGCAAGCTTAATCTAATAAAATTTTGAGTTATATCAGAAATATTAATTGATTTATAAGTAACAATGGATAGGAATTACAACAGAATTAATTATATTTAAAATATCTGGTATAATGTCATAAAAATTATTACTTTAAAATTTGTAAGTTTTTTTTTTTTTATTTGAATACAAGTATACATCATTTTTATTTTTCTAGATCTTAATTAAAATTTGAGACTTTCTACTCATACTAATATTTTTTTTTTTTTTTTTGGAATTTGCCATTAGTGAGATGTTTAACCACTATTTCCAAAGATAATAAAAAGGAACAACTTTGACTAACCTCCCAAAAATTAAGCGCCAAATCTGGCACTACCTACGAACTTTTTAGGGTTGCTGTTTCTTATTTTGGTGTTGCCATTTTAGGTTTTTTCAGCTTTTAGTTTTTTGCTGTTGTCAAATTTAGTATTTTCTTGTATTTTGTACCATTTTTTTAGTTTTTTTAAAAGTTTTCTTTGCTATTAATTATTTGTATTTAGCAAGAATCCATCTTGGTGATAAAAAAAGGCGCCAAAAACAGGTATTTTGCTTGGCGAGAAAAAAAAGTCGCCAATTTCCGATTTGGAGGGTATATTAAAGTAATTCCAATAAAAAAAAAGTTGTTTCAATGGTAAAAAGGATTTTCAACAAGATGTCAAACTTTATTATTGAATTTCTGTTTTATATTTCTTTAACATACCAAAGCTTTTTTCTAATAGCAAGTCCCGGCACACACTTTAATGAATTGTTTATATTTTCAATGAAAGTTTTATTAAGGTGGCAGCTTATTTAAAAATCTGGCTTTTAGATCAACAATTCGTGTGTACGATGGCTCCCAAATAAAAATATTTCAGATGTAAATGTTACAATGTTTCGTAATCTTTTTTTAAACCATTAGTTCTGGTTAAATTTTCGGATCAAAAACAAGTATAATGGCAAAGCAACTTTCTATTAAAAATGATATAATTTACTTATTTCAATACTTTATATTGTATATCAAAATTATATTAAAATCCTACATTCATTTATTATTTTTCCTTTTTTTTAAATTAATAATCATAGATGAGTCGTCACAAATTTGAAATATTTTGACTGGTTAAGTAGAATACTTGTGTAAAAATCATGTTGAATGGGTAAAAGATGCCGCCAAAATAACATGATGTTTCACCAACAATATAAAACTATATACCAAATAAATGATTGATTCTTTTATAAGCCAATCATATTTCATTAAAAAGAATAATAATTTCTGTGGTTTTACAGCTCAAAATGATAAAAATTTGGGATCTACCTGCAACAGAACAGATTGCAATGGAATATTTCCTATAGAGTTAGAACATTTGGCATCGGAAATACAAAATGTTCGAATGAACGCGATATGAAATTTTACTTTAAGTCAGACAAACATTGCATTGCTGTTAAAATAATGAATTTAAAATACTTTTATATGTTTAATGATTTTATTTAATAAATTATACCACAAAGTATTTCCATTATAATCGTAAATTGTAAAAAATTTATTTCAATAATTTTAATTTTTTAGTTTAATTTTCATTAAGTATGCAATTGGTAAGAAGAAATGATGAAGTCAGTTTGGCGAAATTTGCACTAACTCTCCTGGTAAGTGGAATTTTATACAATTACCTTACGTAGTTATAAAATAAGGACTGAATAACATTACCAATACAAGGCAATAAAATTGCCTATAATATATTTTACAGTTATTTTGATACGAAATTTTATAATATTATTTAATTCATTTTTTAATACAATCTCAAACAGCAATTAGGAATGAATAGAAACTTCCTTATTTATACATGTTGTAACACGTTATTTTTTACTTGTTGGATACATTTTTTGCAGTCTTTGCACTTATGAATTTGCTGATGCGTCATATATTGCGCTTTACGTACCATCACTGTCGATACTGACGCAGCGAAATGCTGAATTTACAGCCAAAGGTGTTTTTAAATCACAAGATTTTTTTTTACACTTCTTACATGTTCATTGTAGATTTTTTTCAGGCTAATCAGCTATTGGCGGTTTTGCGGTGGTAACAGAATATGATTTTTTAATAACAGAAATTATTCTTTTTTTCTTTAAAAAAAAACTGTAACTTCTAAATAAAATAACGAGTCGTTTTCTTTTCTTTTTTTCTTCTATTTTTTAAGTTTCACTTCAATTTTTTTTCTCTTAACTCTCCTAAATTTACTGAAGTTTCAGGCATAATTAAGCATTAAACCATTATGCAAATAAAGGATGATTATAAAAGATATGGAATTACTGAAAATAAAATCAAATTTTAGAAAATAAATAATAGCATTATTTGAAATCAAAGTTTTCGAACATGTTGCCCCTAAAACAATAGTACCTGATGTGTTTAAAATAATTTATTCAATTTATGGAGGAGTTCCATTGTTTTTTTTATCGTTTAAAGAATCATGTAACATTTATAGTAATTCTATGTTAACCGTTGAACGGCTCAGATTTACTGTACGGTCGCTCTTAGCGCGATTTTCCAAAGTTGGCGATAAATAATATTTTCTGGCAACCCACACTATTCTGACCAATTCCAGATGAGGGATTCCGACCAATAAAAGAATGGGGGATTCTGATAAAATGGGTACCGACCAATGAAAAATGGAATATTCTGTTTATTTTCAGACCTCGCTTGTTTGATTGGCGAAGTTGGGGAGATTTTGAAAAAGTTGCCAAGAACGACCGTACAGTAAACTTTTAGCCAGTTGAACATTTATTACTTTGCAAAAAAGACAGCAATAGGAAAGTGATAAATATAAATAATTTTTAATATCTCATCTACAAATAAGTTAAAGGAAAATCAAGGAAAATAAAAGAATTAATAAGAACTGAGAAATTTCTTATTGATAACAGATTTTAAATTCTATTCCAGTTGAAAAGAAGGATAAGTATATAGTATAATACAAATTTAACATGTACAATTATTTAATTAGAGAAAAAGCATTGAATGAAAATAAAAGTTAAATAATTTTTGAAAATATTTCCTGACGAGAATTCTACAGACCAATTTCTTCACATAAAGAATTGATTTTGTTCAAGAAGTTTTAGATATTAAGAAAGATATGCCGAATACAGTTTGGATAAAAATTCTGAAAAATAATTTTTCATTGAAAAATGATTGAAAAAAAAAGCACTTATCTCGGTAGCACTTTATAATTTTTTAACTGGTATATTTTTTACCTTCAAAATGAATAATTTAAGTTTTTTATGGATTCTAAAATAATATCTGTAACAACTGTAACTTTTAGTGTATTGAATTAAAAATAAAAAATTAACTTGTTAACTTCTTTAAATAATGACTACAAATTGAATATCAGTTTTATTGAAATTATAATTACCACAATTATAAACTATTAAATCAAACACAATTAAAATATTGGGATTAAGAAATTATAACGTTCTTTTCGCTAGCAACCAATTCATGTTGTCATTCTTAAAATTCAGAATTTTGTAAATTATTTTTTTATAAAGATTTTTGATGAAATTATCTTAATTTCTTCGTTTTTATACGCAATATTTCAAAAGTAAAAACATTAGAGGTTGAGACAAATAATTTAAAGTTTCATGAAAAATCTATTTATAGATATTATTGAATGAGTTATTTCAGAGATATATATGTTAGCCCTTTTACTTGATATTTTTAAATATAAATTTTAATATATGTTTTAAAATGCTTAAAATGATTTTATAGGAAAAGTGATATCAGCCTAATTCCACAACAATGCTATACTATTAAAAAATCTCCCAAGTAAGAAAGATGAACGTCAAAATATAAAGTAGGTCAGAGCTGTTAAGAAAATTAAATAATGTAGCTGCCACACCTACAACATCTTTTTATTCTGTTCTACGCAAAGACACAAATTAAACAGCTGCCTGGACAGAAGAATGATTGTATCTTCCTTTTATTTCAGCAGAAAAACCTCTCACTGACATTAAATTATGTAATATTCACGTAAAAATATTCTTTTTATTAAAATAGTTTATAGATACTAAACTTCCGGCTCGTGTGTGTTATACATCAGATTTAATTAAATAGGGAAAGCAGCTGTGCTCACTAAAGAAAAATTCATTTGAATATAGGAATGTTTATAAAGTGCTACTATTTATATCGTTGGGGCTTAGCATCATTATTCGTTAAATTGGTTGTTCATATCATTCAATTAAAAATCGTTAGAATAAAATTTAGAATTTCATTAAAAGTTTAAATTTTTCCAAAACTATTTTAAAAGTGTTGAAAACGTTGTGTAAGGTCGTTTATAGTGATTAACAACTCGAATAAGGGTTGAAACGTAAGAAAATGTCTGATTAATATAAAAATTCGAAGATCTTCGAAGTAAAAGCTATGTAATTTAAAAGGGCTCAACCACTATAACTATGAACTATCAAAATTTTCTCAGTCAAAGACAAGTTAAAAGATTCTTTTTCTTAAGTTAGTATTAGTTTTAAATCAATGCAGACAATCAGTTTCAAAATGAATATGAGCTATGTACCATCAAAAATAAAATAATAAATAAGTAAATAAAATTATTCATTTCCATTAAGAATAGTTTTAGATTAATTAATAATAGTTTATCTTTTTGGGGGGTGAAGTTGATCACCTGCTAGCGGTGCTCCTTGCGTAATTTAAACGATCAACAAAGGTTTCGTCTACAAGCTTGCTGACTGTATTCTGAGACATAAAGACCTTACACAAACTAGCTTTTCTAAGAGCTTCGACAATAGTCTACGCATCCTTTACTGGAATGCTGGCGGACTGAACTTTCCATTGGGTACCAAGTCACGTTGATGTACCTGGAAACGAAAAGGCTGATTGTCTGGCCAAAAATGTCATTGAGCTACCCCAACCAACGCAACCCTCCTCGCTTAAATCTGCAAAGAGGCAAATTAATCTGCAGTGAACACCTGGATGAAGGAATACCTGCGGAAAGAGTCAACTGGTAAGAAGTGGGAAAGTCTGGTCAACAATAGGACAATCCATCCCAACCTCCCCCGAGCCGTGATGGTTGCCGACTTTCGTCTAAAAATTGGACATGACTACCTTCTATCTCAATTACACAGAGTAAAAGTCGTTGTTTCGCCAGAATGCACCCTCAGTAGACATAAAGAGATGAATGGCGAACATCTGGAATCCTGTCCAACTCTTCACCACCCACACTGGATCAGATTGAAGAGTCTAAGAGGGTTCGTCTCTACTGGTCAGCGCGCCACCTCATGGCTGAACAGCCAAGGGTGGGCGTTGGCTAGTAATAGTAGTATTAAGAATAGTTTTATCACGAGTTTTTGGAAAACATTCCAAATTGTTATTTATTGAAGTTAATCCATAATTTTATTAATAATAAAATTGGTAATGCCTAATTCATTAAATAAATGATAAATTTTAAGTAAAAGTCATGAATATATATTCAATTCAAAATTAGATTCATTACAATCTAAAGTAAATTGAACCAATATTTCAGAATTAGATTTTCAATAATATAAAACATACTTTACCATAAATTTTAGAATTAAATTTCAAAACAATTTCTGTAATAATTATTTCAAAAAATTTTAACTCATTGCAATCAATCGTCAAAATTTCACTTTAAATGATTATTTAAATTTTAGTGATCGATGCAGCTTTTTAAATATTAAATTTTGCAATGTGAACAAGAAACATTTCATTTTGAAATTAATTCTGGAAACTTACATGTACAAACTTGTGTTTTGGGGTTGTACTTGTAATTTGGTACTTTACACATGCATGTTTTCTCTCCTCTGATGATCTCACATTTTCTTGTATTTTTAAAACAAAATTTGCCGGGGCATTTGTCACACTCACAACCTGAAAAATATCATGACATAGGCTAATTAGAATATATAGATATATATATTTGGAAAAGTTAAATCAAATTTCTGAAAAGCATTATGTTTGTTTAATTGAAACTTCTAAAATAGTACTGAAAAAATTAAAGGAATGTTTGCATGCAAACTTCCTATAAATTACTCTCCACAGTTTTGAACTTTCGGTGTAAAGAATATTTTTAAAATTATTAAACTATCCTCTACTTTGATTTATAAGTTTCCAAAATAGTACCTGAATAATTAACTCTACGGCCTTCAGTTAAAATATTTGGGCGTCCGACCCACATTTCGTCTAATCTCTTTGTCTTGACTAAAGGTTTGCAACAGAAATGGTTTCATGGGATTCGTATAGTGTGGTGGTACATCATTCTGTATAAAGCTTTAGAAATAACACCCTTTTTTATTTAATAAAAGGATGATTTGCAAGGATTTGATAAAAGAATGATCATGCAAATAATACTCATTGGTCACTGCAATTTTTTCACCCGTTTTTGGGCACGATCCTTTATCTGAATCGATTTCAAAATTAATCGTAAAAGATGAGATAAATTCAAAATTTGTTAGATGCTTCTAAAGTTAATCCAACTTCTTTGTGACATATTCCTTATAAACCGCATATCTTTCTCCTAATTTCTTCATTTTAAATACTATTTTCAAGTTTTAACGAATTTATGACATCTTTCATCTTTATAATAATGTTTTATAAATATATTGATTACATATATATAATATATAAGCATTTATTAAATTGTATGTACAATAAAATGTATATTTGTAACTATAGTACATGATATTACATTATGTTTTGTATATTTTAGTGTATATGTTTATATTTTATAATCTATACAATATAGTACATTATATGTACAATAAAAATTATAAGTACAACATATTCTGTTCAACAATGTATCAGGTAACCAGAAAGTTCTGTCACATTTATATAAGCCGAATTGCAATTGCCACTATGTGCACGCAAAAATTAACATAAAACTATCTTTGGTTTTTTCAGACAGGTGATATATAAGATTTGCTCATGAGGAAATTTTATTAATTTTGGTTTTGTTTGTGAATTTAAAAAGAGGTTTAGTAAGGAACGTTATTAGAGTATGTTTGTTAAATGAGTTTAAATACAAACTGGGCACAAATTCTGCTGAGGCATTCCGAAAAATATGCATGGCATTCGGATACAATAATTAAAATGTCGCACAAAAGTGTCATCGCAAATTCCATTCCAGTGATGAATAACTCGAATATGCACCATGATTGGGTGTGGAAACAGATTTAAATGGTAATGAATTTAAAAGTGCTATTAAAGAGGAGACTTCCCATACCTATCACGAACTTGCAATTAAACTCCAGGTATCTGATGAAACCAATCTGATGGCTTTTTCAAGAACTTACCGAATGCAGTAAACTTAAAGGTTATCTATTTGTTCATTACATCTTTCCAGACAGGGAAACGAACCGTTTCTGCATTATCTGTTGATGTATGATAAAAAATGGACCCAGTGCACCAGCCAGAAACGTTCACATCATTGGTTGTCACAGACAAATCCAATTCCGGGGGTTGCAAAAGCTCCCCTCCATTCCCCGAAGCTGCTACTGCTTACATTGTAGATATCAGCTGGCATTGTCCGCCACATGGCCAGACCATTTATGCTTCTGACTACATGCAACAATTGGAACGTATGCAAGAGTTCTTCCATCAGGAATACCCAGCATTGATGAACAGAAAATAATATTTTATTCTTGAAGGACAACGCAAGACCATATACAGCAGATGGAACTCAGAATGCGATTACTGTCTTATAATGGGAACTTCTTCCTATTACCCAGATATTTCTTCAAATTTTTATCCTCTATTCCGTGCGCTGGACAATCACGTATGAACAAGATGGTTCCCTGATTTTAAAGAAATCAAAAACCAAAGTGGCCTATATTTTGCATTTTGTTGCAATGTTATGCATGAGCTTGCATCATACTGAGGGAAGTTTGTCACATGTGATGGTGCTTACTTCGATGAATAACGTTTGTTTTGTCCTCCCAATACTTCGTCTGAAACTTTTATGTTACATAGCAACAAAACTTTTCTGGTTACCTGATAATAAATATATTTATCTTATAATCTAAAAACCAACTTTACAATTCTTACTTTTGCATACTTTGGCATCATAATCAAATTTATAATCTTCTTTTTGACACTGGCAGTATGGCTTCAAATTTTTTTCGTCAAAGGAACAATTTGCCGTTTTGTCATTCTCGCATTTTAATTCACTGCAACCAGAGATAGTGTCACAAAATGCCCCACTTGTACCTGGCTTGCATATGCATACATTGTTAAAACAAGATCCGCCATTGTTGCATTTGTGGGTCTCATTGCACATTGCTAAAAATTATTCGAAATGAAAAATTGATATGTCTTTTATATACTAAAAAAATTTTTTATAGTTATAAATTGGACTTTATTTTATATAAAAGAATATATAGGTTAAAATTTCTCAAATTTTAAATCACTAGTTTTAATTTAGTCTTATTTTAATGAAAATATTTAGAATAAAATACTATATCAAACATGCATTTACAAATATTTTAATAGTTTGGCTAGAGTATTTTTTTTCCTGATGTTCATTAAGGAATATGTATGATTTCTATATTCAGAATTGTTTGAGAAACCAATAAAATTTAATAAGAGTAAATAAGTATTTATTATATAAGTATAATAAGAATAACATTATAAACATATTTAACAGACATTTAACACATTTGACCGAACAACAAAAGTTATTAATAAATATTTAAAGGTGTGTTGGCATTTGTAAATTTATATTTATAAAAATATTATTAAATACAATTAATATTTTTCAAATAATAAGAATTAAACGCATAAAGTAAATCGAATAATAAAATCACTACAGTACAGTAGAGTATAAATATCATAAATATTTCTCTTGGTATCTAGAAATAGGACTAGCTTTCCTAAATCATTATAAATAAGTTTTTGGTAACAAAATAATAAATTGAATATATGTACATAGTTATTTCTCATATATTATATTAATATATTTAATACAGATTAATAAATTATTTCGTTAATATAAATGATTCTATATCTTAGACATATTAATAACTCATCTTATGACCAAAATTTACTATAATATCCAATGTTGTGATGATAAATAGAAGCTTGATCATTAACAAGGTTCTGTAATATTTTGAATATATTATATGAATTTGAAAATAGCAAACCTTTTACTTTATGTGAATAATAGTTTGATAAAAACAAATGTTTGCTGTTTTCAAATACAAATTTGACACTGCACAGCTGACTACCTAACAATCGAAGATTGCTGTAAGTTAATTTATTCCCTTTAAAGGTTGAGTACACATAAATAGGAGATCATCGACACAAGACTGGAGTAAGTAAACCTTGAACTCTCTTAAGCACTTACCACAACAAGTGTATATGCAGAAATACATAATTTATAGCTCGTTGTGCAGGAAGCTGATATCGGATCCTGACTCACCACTCAACAATGTCTGGTCTTATACCTTGGTCACCATGAACTTCAACTGATACAATCTGATACAAGTGGTAAAATTTGATTCAGTTCCAGAAATTTTCTGAGATGGGCAGGCAACTTGAAATCACGAGCTTAAAAAAATATTGAATTGCTTTCTTTGAACATAAGTTAATAATATTTTCACAAAGTGTGGATGAGATTTATAAAAAGGCTGGTCTAAGCATCATGACTTTGGTGAACCTTAATGTTCAATATTCATAATGTATAAAGGTAAATATCTGAGGATTAAATTAATGAAAAGCTGAAAATGCTCTTGTTGTTGTTAATGACACTTGACACCACCAAGCCTGCCCATCACAGAGACAGGGCGAATGAAATCAGAGAGAGAGCGTCTTCCGTTTTTTTAATAGAGCACCCTCATACGAAGGTGGAAGCACGACTTTTGGCTCATAGATGGCAGCACAATCTGAATCTTCCAATTTAGAGATTGAAACCAGTGAAGACCCAAAGCCTGGCTCCTAACACCCTCAGAGATATTAATTTGGAATGTGAACATGGAGGACATTGTGACCACGACATTTTTAAGTTCCAGTCACCATTAGTGAACACGACGGATCTTCGGCTAAGCCGGGATTCTCGCACCAGTAACGAGAACGATGCACTAACCAACCAGACCACCACGGCCTGAACTGGCTCTTAAATGAATTATATGAAAATGAAAACAATATACATCACACAACACAAACCTCTGATTTTGTTACCTTCGTATTATAAAATCTCCAGAAAACACTTGACGAACCCATTGGTCTTTAGGGGCTAACAATATTAAGCAACATATCTTCTATTACATCAATAAAAGTATTTTTTAATATTACCAATTATATCACATTTTGTTAACACTTTATATTCATCATATTGATCACATATCATAAAGGATACTGTTTTTCACTCTAAAACTGCAAAAACAGAGAATTCTGCTCTTTATAATTGCTGTTTCCAGTTCTAAATACACAATTAATATTTATTTTAAATTTCTTATCTTGAAAAGAATTTTTAAACATACCATAATTATCGGCGTAGATGCACTTTTTCTTTGAAAATAGAAGTCTGAAAAACTGGGAGCGTTTTATACACATACTCAGTTTTGATTACATTTCCTTTTCAGAAATTTCCTTTATTCGGAGTTAAGTTACGCGATTTTTTTTGTTTTCTTGCTGAATGTGGGAATATTACAGAAGCGTTGAGTTCATAGTGCATGCTCTGTCATCAACGATCGCAGTTAGGTTAGCTTAAACTTCCCAATAATTGTAAACAGCTTTAAAGTGTGCGAAATTCCTATTTTTAATAAATTTATTGCCAAGTTATGGCTCAAAGACAACATCAGGCATTGCTATGACATAACATGCAATGTACGTGTGATTGCGTATATTAAGGAATGGAGATATGGAACTTAAGAGAAGTATTTCAGATCAAATCAACTGAAAAAATCGACAAAAATTTAGCTAGGAAGAGAATCTGAAAAATGTAACTCACTGTAAACATAACCTATAAAGGCAAACTTCACCATTGTCTGAACTCTACCTTATGATTACTCATGAAGCAATATCTGAGAGATTGCAATATATATATACATGATTATACAAATGTACACATGTACAAATAGGAAATGGTGTTTATAATCCGATATAGTAACATCCAATTACCTGTAATTTTGTTTTCATAGATTTCATTCAGGCCTCTTACTCAGGTGGGCCCATCGTTGAAAATATGATATGATCACAAAAATGTCCAAAGTTGACCAGCATGTTAGCTGCCCAGAAGCTAACATGATGGTCAAATTGAAAACAGTTTGACAGAAGATCAACTACAAAACAGTTTGAAATCATTTACCCAAATATCGTAAAAGATGCCAGACAAATATGAAAAATAGGAACTACTTTGATATACCCCCCAAAAATTACGCGCCAAATCTGGCACTCCTTACGGACTTTTTAGGGTTGCTATTACTTTTTAGTTTATTTTGGTGTTGCCAATTTAGGTTTTTTCAGCTTTTAGGTTTTTGCTGTAGCTAAATTAGTATTTTCTTCTATTTTGTACCATTTTTTGAGTTTTTTTTTTTAAAGTTTTTTTTGTTATTAGTTATTTGTATTTAGCGAGAATCCATCTTGGCGAGAAAAAAAGTCGCCAAATTTCCAATTGGGGGGTATATCAAAGTGTTTCCGAAAAATAGTATTGAAATTTATTATAAATAAACAGTAATAAAATTTATCATTTAAAAATGTGCATAAAGAGAAGGGGTGCGTTCTTATACTCCAGCAAATACGGTAATTTTTCTCACAGCAATGAAAAGTTTTAAATATTTCCTCACTTTGTATTTTTTAATTTAACTTGAAAAATTATATGACATCTGAGAATGAATGATAACTGTGAATCACCTCAGATTGTAATTTATTCATTTTCATTCGGAACTAAAAGTGAGTTCAAATTTACGCAATGGAATGTAACAATACCAATAAAATATTTTAAAACTCTTATTGACAGTAAGTAAAGTTTCTCATGATTTTTTTTTTCAAAATAGTAAAAAAACAATGATCGCTTCATCGCTCTGTTACCTTGTCGCGTGAACCCACCCAATTGAACAACATAAAATATACTTTGTCACAGGTAACGTTCAAAATAAAACAATGTAGTTATTCCAGAGCTAAGTTGACACCAAATGCTGGTTATTCTAAAGCTAGGCCTAACGTAAGTCAAAAGATGATGTATTGTGAAAAAATCAGGTCTACTCTTGGTTTTTCTATTATTTTAAATCTTCTTTACAGATGAAAATCGAGAAATTTCACGTTTTATGGGAGGAAATAAGAAACTATCGGTATAAAATGCTTCCTGAATTTGATTTACAATGATGGAATTTCTTTTTTACAGGAATTATTTGTTTCAATAAATTAAAACAAATCACTTTGAAACGTAAATGCATACATGCTTCAAAAAATGATTGATTTGTATTGAGCACATTTCTTAACACAATTAATCTTTTTTCTTCATTTTTCACTGTGAGAGAGAGAGTTTTCCTTAATATCATTTGCCAATGTAATTATTGATAATTTTTTTCTTTGTATTTTTGGAGAAAACTATAGATTTCTAAATTCCTATTATTTTGACTTGAAGTGGAAATAATCGTAAATACTGAAAAACTTAATATATAAGACTAGATTATTGCTATATATATTATTCCATATCAATTATTATTTATAAGTTAAAATTGTCCAATCAAATATATCTACAATGAAAACTAAAAAAAAAAAAAAAAAAAAAAAAATTATGTTTTATTACAAAGCTTGCAACACTTTAACTCATTTGTTAACGATATTGATGAGGTAAACAATATTAATTATTTTAAACAATTTGATACTCAATTTTCCAATAAATATTTTAATCAAGCAATAAAGTATTTATTTTCAATATAAACATACAAAAGATATTTCAAATTTTTTTCTTACAAACAATAATTTAATTATTACTTTCAACTGACAATTTCTTTAATGACAATTGGCAACGATGTACGAAGATTTTAAATTTATTAATGATATTATTTTCAATGATTGAATGAATAATAAGTATAATATTTTTATTATTTCTTATGATTTTTGTCCGGAGAGTTGTCTTATTATAAATATGTCTTTGTGATTTTTAATTGCACTTTTGCAGATTTAAAAAGTTTTATTCATTCATATAATAGTTTAGAATTACAATTTAGTTGAAAGAAAGTAATTTACAACTAAATTAATCTAAATTATTTTCATAACATTTTAGTTAGTAGTTTTAACTCGAACATTTTATGCCTTAAGCCAAAGATAAGTGACATAATTACTTTTGATTATTGATAAGATAATTCAGCTTAATGCTAAATCTGTAATCATGAAATAACAGGATTTATTGAATATATTGAGATAAACATCACAATCGAGCACATTTCAAATGTATTATTGAATATTCACATTCTAAATCAATTGTGAATCTTAAAATTATTAATACTCATTCTTAACTTTAAAAATAAAAATGTTTTATTCATTGTTTATTTTCATCATAATAAAAAAAAATAAATAGAAATAAAGAGCGTTTAAAGAATTAAAAAAATCATATTTAACAGTAAACTTTTAGTACTTTTATGTGTTTTACACAAAAGATATATGATGTTGACTTTTCTAGTGTTTTAACAAGTATATAAGAAATCAATATGGTACTACAGGATAAGGTCAGTTTTAGATGGTTCTTTTGCATGCATAGGTTTATTCACTTCTATTGATAACAATTTATCTAGTTGTAATCTAGCTATCTACCTTGATATTAAAAAAATAGAGAAAAACAACAATCGTACAATTTCAGCCATTGTAAAAGAAGTTAAATTATTATCAATAAAAGAGCTTGAAAAGTAATACCAGGAAAAGTACAAAATAAGCATTATAGTTCATTATAATTTCTAAAAATAAATTTACAGAGGCTACTTTTACAAGTGATTTGTTAAAACTCCTATTCATATTTCCTGATTCTAATTTCACACGACTAGTTTCGAACATATTTCAGATTTCCTTTACAACGTGAGCAGAAATATCAAATGTACGAATATAATTTAGGTTAAAAAAAAAGCTGAAATTTAATCTGTTTAGAGGTATTTTGATACTTGATTGTATTTCTCAAGAGTATTAATTTATATGAAAATTTAAAAATAAAAAAAATTTATATTTAATGTATTCTGTCAACAATTGTGAAAAACTGTTGTGACTTTCTATTTACAAGTTTCAAAGGGAAACAATTTTCATGGACTTTTTTATTTGTGATTTTAGATTACAGTGCAAACAGGTAACCAATTAGATAACCCCATCAGAGTCTCGATTGGATCTAAACCAATCAGAACACTAGTCGGTTTTGCCCTGCTTGGCGATCAAACGCAATCGCAACTTGGCGAGAATCAAAGGGGCACCCTAAAGTATAGTCTAACCTTTATTTCTTGCATCATTGAGTTATTTGTATAGATATTCTGACTGTCTAGGATGGGGTTAATTTTAAAACCATTCAAAATGAGGAAACTATCAGTTAGATAACGATTCAAGCCGTCTTAAGTTATTAGAGTATTTTGGGAACTACAAAAGACTTAATTAAGCTTTTGTTCATGATGACTAGAAAAACTAAAAGACATTTTGATTAAACTCATTATTGTTGACTAAAATCCAAATAATTGATCTCATTTTCAAAATATCAAACATAACATTGATTACCCGTCAATTTATTCGATATATTTAATGTATGATATGTATTGCAATTGCAAATAAAGTTATATTCTCATTCTCATTAAATTAAGTTAAGTTTCTAACTAATCCAAAAGCATCAATTGTCAAAACATCAATCAAACTAATATATTATTTTAGAAATATGGAAGATGATAAAAAGATGTATTTAATTCTTCATATCTACTTTTGCTTAAAAAGAGATCGATTTTTTAATTTTCTGCAATTATTTGCCCTTGTTTCAACCGCGAGAAAAGAATTTAGAAATGCGTTTCATTTAGAATACTAAATGCATTTTAAAGCCACGGTGGCCTGGTTGGTTAGGGTGTCGTTCTTATTACCAAAAGGTGGTGAGTTTAAATCCCGGCTTAGCCGAAGATCCGTCGTGTTCACTAATGACGACTGGGGTACGTAAAATATGTCGGGTCGCAATGTCCTCCATGTTCCCATTACAAATTAATACCTCTGGGGGTGGTTGGAGCTATGGGTCTTGGTCTTTACTGGTTTCAATCTCTAAAAATTGGAGATTGGATTCAGATGGTGCTGCCGTCTATGAGCCAAAAGCCATACTTCTACCTTAGTATGAGGGTGCTCTATTCAAAAACAGAAGACGCTCTCTCTGACTTCATTCACCTAATCTCTTGACGGGAGGGCTTGGCGTTGCCAAGTGCCATCAGTAACAACAAATTCATTTTTCATTAGTCATTAAATTACGAAACATTTTATGGAAGCGGATTATAATGAATTTCTAATTTAATGAATGTAATGGCTCGATGAAACTAATTAATGATAATAGCTAAAAGAAAATAAAATGAAAGAATTTTTATCGTGTCAATGTGAATAGCTTTTTGTGTAGTTAAAATGCATGAACAGTGTTCTTAAGTTTTTCAAATTCTCAATTAGCAGCTTTTCAAAATATTATGACACTCCTTGATGAAATTGAAATATTATTCAGCTATAAAAATATGTATATAGCTGATAATATATATTATCAGCCATAAAAATAGATTCATAATTGTATGCAATTTAAAATTATCTAAGATATTCGATATCTTTTCATTAAACCTCGTATCCTTCTGATTCATCTCATGGAGTCCACATTTAATTCTATTTTTAATTTTAATAAATATATTTGATTGTGAGTGTTATTCTATTGAGTTCTGATACATTTGGTTGTTCTACTGATAAATTTTAAATAACTAAGTAACATTACAAAAGAAACACATTAGTTTTAGAAGTTTTAAGCATGAATATGAATAAACTTTATATTTAAGAAATATTAAGTAGATATGAGTTGAAAAAAAGCAACATGAGAATAAATAATTTTTCTAATTATAAAAAAAAACAGTTTGTTCCTTTTCCGAATACTTTTCCACTGAATTTCAAAAGTTATTTCTAATCTCTTACTTATTAATAACCTATACGATGTTAATATATGAATCACTTACAAACAAAATGCTGATTCAGACATATTAATTATCGTGCTTACATTACGCAAGACAAAAAAACATCTAGAATGACACATAAAAAAACGAGAAAAACAATTATATATAATTTGCATATCTAATTCGATTCAAAAGAATTGCTATTGTTTGGATATCTATTAACAAATTTGAATAAACTAAATGAAACTAAAATCTTATGCTGTACTTTGTGCTTACAACATCTATTTTTCTTCTAATATTTTTTAAGCATTAAGAAGTAATTTATCATTAAATAAAAATTACTGTTTAAATAATATCCGTTTAATATAAAGTTTAAAATCATAAACAATGTCGGAAAATATTTAACATCATATATAATTAAAATTCAAAAATAAATGTTAAAATCATAAATAAATCAATACAAAAAATTCAGTAAATATATATCAAAAATGTATAACACAAGTATAAAATTTGGTAAAACTATACTTTAGGGTACCCCCTTGGCAAACTTGGCGATTTTTGTTTGGCTATCGTTTTTATTGGTGATTTTTGTTGGCACAGAACAATCAATTGCTCTGTTGCAATCAGAATATGATTGGGTTTTGCCCAGCTTGGGGATCAATCGCGATTACAACTTGGCGAGAATCAAAGGGGCACCCTAAAGTATAGTCTAACCTAAAATTTATAAGCATTTTTAAATTTGAAATGTGAAGAATGTCTTTCCATATTGAGCAATACATTTTTATATTCCGCCTGAAATTCGTACCATATTTTAGGTAATCTAGTATTTGAAATTCTTTTTATTGTAATAAGAAATAAAATGCATACTCACAAACACACGTTTGATAATTTCCTTGGATATATCCTATATTGCAATTACATACTTTCAATCCATTTTGAAATTCGCATCCACTAGAAAATTTAGCACAGGTACAATCTAAACAAAGTAATATGTGTCATTAAAAAGAAAATACGTACGAAAAATAAGTGCCATTAAAACAATTAGGAAATAGAATAAAAAAGCATTTTTAAGTGTGACGGCATAATAAAAATGGTTAGAGCTCTAATTATTTGCTAAATACGTTGATACCGCTTAGTGGGCAGACAAAGACTGAGATAAAACTTTGTAATATCTACAATGCGCAAAAACAGCGAATATTTTTTATATGCGCAAGATCAACCTCCCATTGTTTAACAATAGTTAGGATCGAACATGAGACCTTTCACTTGAAAAAAAGCGCTGTCTAACCACTAAGCAACGGAGATCTCTTTCATGCACTTTGTTTTCAAAGTGATAGTTTATTACTTTGAATCTAAGGCTTTTACTCTTTCCTTTTACTTTTGTATATAAGCCAAATGGAGCTTGGCTTTCAAACAAACTAGTATCTTTAGTATAATTTGTTATGATTAGGGATTTAGAAATAGATTTGATTAAATACTATATTTAAAACAGTTAAATATTTTCAAAAAATGTTAATATTCGAATTTTACATAGTTTCTTCAAGAAATAGGAAATAATATTTTTTTAAAATTTTTACGAAATGGATTAAAATATTTTTAAACCCATGTATTAATACAAAACATATAGAAAGGAAATAATATTGCATGAAATTACATAGTATAACTAAAAAATAATCTCTCTCTCTCTTCCCAAATAAAACTGTCCTTTTTTATGCAAAGCAAGCAGACGAAAAGTTAGTACTTTGGCCATCAGTTCATTAGTATTTAACCTCGACTTCAACCTCGAGTTTTTAAGTGTTTTTAGTTCAAGTAATAAAACTGTTCAGTGATAAATAAATCAGCCTTACTTTTACTCACAAAAAATTCGCAAA
>JAPDSC010076769.1:0-36432 GCA_026290005.1 Latrodectus geometricus | reverse complement strand
TGTTTCTTTTTATGCAATGGACATTAAAAAGGTATCCAAACACGATCCACTTAAAGTGAACTTGTTCTTTTATATAATTTTTGGGCATTATAGGTTATGATGGAAATTTCCATCACTATGCGAAGAAGAGTTAGGTGTTCCTGAGCAATAAATGCAATGAGAGAGAAAAAAAATCTTAATTTGTTCTATTCAACATTCAAATTTTTAAAATTATTTTACAATTTATAATTTTCCTTATACTTCAATATGATCACTATTATTGGTTCGAGAAACAAAGAGAATGTTATACCTGTGATTTCTGTCCCAATGTTCGGAAGTATAGTTAAAATACTTGTGATGATAGCTATTATATTATACTCAGTTTGCAATTTTTTTTATCTATTAACCTGCTAGTAAAATTTAAATTTTCCTAAAAATTTCAAAGTTTTGACTATTGTGAGAATAGGGAAAATATTGTATAGTGTTTCTTGTTACCAAACAGAACACATTGAGTTTTCAAAAGGCATTTCTATTCTGAGCGGAAATAAATATTGATGTTCGCGCTCACAAAAATAAAGTTCTAGAGCTGAATAACATTATGATATGAATCGTTTCCACGTGAGTTTTTAATAAAATTTTTTAATGTGACGCTTAATCAATAGGACTTTTTTGATTTAATAGAACTAAATTAATATACTTATGAAAAATGACAAATTTGTCCTTTATTTAATTACTTCTTAAGTATTTGTATTGATTATTCTGCTCCTAACATACATTATATTACTTTTTATTTTTATAAAAAAAATTTTTTTTAAATATCTGGGAAACTCGATTTGATCAAATAAAATAACAACTTGAAAATTTATTTAAGTTGTAGTATGGTCACAAATTACTTATTAATTATATTGTTATTATTGTAAGAAAATAAATAATTAAATTATTGCATATAAAGATTTTAGAAAAATCTATCTTGTAAAAAATCATTTTAAAAAAATTTTCTTTTTCCATATTTTAAAAAAATATCGTGATTGATCTTCAATCGGCTTGAATTGGCGTTGTTTACTTTTGGCGACATGAGCATTCACGTCGCTAAACGAAAATGGCCGCTGAATTTATAATGGCATAATACAAAACAAACATGGAGCATGAAAAATAATATATACTTATGATTTATTGACTCACATTGTAAAGTATAAAAATAACTTTTGAAAACAGCTCTCTAATTTTCCGATAGGAATTCTACGTTTTGATCTCATAATTATTAGCGATCATCAGCATCGTATATATATATATATATATATATATATATATATATGTATATATATATATATATATATATGTGTGTGTGTGTGTGTGTGTGTGTGTGTGTTTGTGTGTGTACACGTAATTTTTTATAACGTACCCAGCGTAATCTATACTAAGAGTATATTTCCTAGACACCAAGTGTATTCATTTCATATGGATACCCGCATGTCTTTCCATGAAAGTGAATTATATTTATGTGTGGTAAACTTAACGCACTCTTTTTGACAAATGTGCATACATAAAACCAAATGCAGCTTCATTTTTTCATTGTTTAGTATTAGTTGGAACTGAGCCCAACTCCGTACCACTGGACTATAACAAGCCCAAGTATGAAGTCTTGATCATACGACACCGCGTAGCAAACAATCTAAGTACCCTTCGCAAGCACTTAGCCTTATAGAAGCAAAAATTAATAAGAACTCACTCGGACAGATGCATGACCAAAAACTTATTAAAGCGTTTTTGGTCATGGTGAGCCAAATTATACAATATTTAATACTTATACAAACTAAGATTACTCTCTGCGAAGAAGTTCACCATATGTTAGTGGTTAGACCATGATCTCAAGAATAAAAAAGCTTTCCCCTGACTCTTGAATAATATGAAAAGCATATCGAATTTCTGCAAATGTATTCCTTTGTTTTGGTCATTAAGGCGCTACTACAAGTTGGAAGGTCTCAAATTCGATTATAATTTTTGCAAAACGAGAGATTTCACGACATTCTTCCTTGTGATACGGACGACTATCTACAAAAACGAAAGTATCAAACAGTAGCTGAACACTTTACGATTACTTTGAAAGGTGAAAATGCGCTTTAGGTCCCCTCCTTGGCGCGATTTCAAAAACACCGATGCTATGGCGAAAATTCTACCGCTATTTCAAAGTGAAATTTAATTAGCGACCAATGAAAAGGCTAAAACAAACGAATAATTATTGAGCATGCGCGAGAAAACGCTTCAAATTCGTGAGTTGGCGAATTAGGGGACCTAAAGTGCAGATTAACCCTTTGAAATGCTTAAGAAATTCTCCGCATTAACTGACTGAATACTTATTAATTGAGTTCATCAAAAGAAGAATTCTGCAATAATTATGAGAACGGCGTTTCTGTCTCCAAATTTACTTTCAGTCAATTTTTTTTACAAATGTATACCTTATAAATCAGAAATTAATGTATTTGTTTCGGTGGTATGTTTGTTTACATGATAAAAAGTTAGAAGGAAAGAAAGTATGAATAAAAGTATGAGAGTACCTTTTTTTTGAATGTGTTTTCACAGTTTTTAAAGTAATTCTAAAGGACAGGGAGAAAGAAACATTTTGAAAGAGGAAGAAACAATCTATCAACAATATTCTATTTCGAGAGTTTTTCTGCACCGCACGAGTTGGAGCAGACGACTGTGCTGCTACCTTGGCGTTGTAAAAACATTTTAAGTAAAACAACTTAAGAAAAATACGAAAAAACTGGATGAAATCACTAAAAATAGTTTCAACATCAGTCAGCTGGAATAAAACTAAGCGTTTCTATTTGCTGCGTCAAAATAAAGTAGAAAAACTCACCGTGAATGATTTAGTTTAAGATTTAGAATCTGTTCTAGTATTAGTTAAAAAGAAAATATTAAGCTGATACTGAATAAAACAACTGTTCGAATGCCATTCCCC
The DNA here is from genome assembly GCA_026290005.1 of Latrodectus geometricus. Lineage (NCBI taxonomy): Eukaryota > Metazoa > Arthropoda > Arachnida > Araneae > Theridiidae > Latrodectus > Latrodectus geometricus. The sequence continues at coordinate 33,491 of JAPDSC010076769.1, read as the reverse complement.
GTTTTCTAAAAGTATTATTAAATTAAAGATCTTCTAATTTAAACCAGCCATAAGTTCCAATGAAGACATTAATAAAATCTGTTGCAATTTAACAACAAATATAATAATTCCTTCGTTTCCTAAGGCTTCATCAAATGTGAGTTTCTGAGTTTATATATGCGCAATGAACGAAATAGAACATTAATTATTGTGTACTAGTGATACCATTTTTTTCAACTAGACGTCATAACTCTCGGTTAAAACTGCATGTATAAAAAATTTATTTTGCAATTCGATCTATTTAGTAATATTTCAGAATATTTAATTCCAGCATAAGGCTTGAACATCGGAATTGCATTTTAGAAACAGATATATATTTATAATGCAAAATCTTAAGTATATATGACATTTTTTTTATTTTGAAGTAATAGTTTTCTGAAGAGCATGTGTTCTAATATTTTATTGTGAAACTAATTACTTTATGATATAATGATTTTTGATAAATTAAATATATATGATATAAAAGAACTATTTTGTATTATTTTTTAAAATTTTAGAATTTCAAGAAATTATATATATATATATATATATATATATATATATATAATTTCCCGAAGGCAATCCATTGTATTCATTTGCACTTCATTATTTTTCTTTTCTAATCGGAAATTTTCTATTTAATTGCTTAAGAAATCCCACCTAATTACGTCACAAGAATTTCCACTGTGACACATTTGCTTTGAATGTATGATAGAACAGTTTTTAAATTAGTCTCATCATTTTCAGCAAAACTGTTCTGGGAATCCATTTATAATTCTGTATCCTTCTCTTTTTCCAGCCAAATGATAGCATTCGAATTTTTGTTTAAGGTTTCCTAGCCAGATCCGCGCCTCCTAATATTTAACTTCACTCCTAATATTGGAATATTTCCAATACTGAAGCTTCTCTAGAGTTCAGTTGAATCCATTGATCAAGCTGACAGGCTTTCGCAATGGTTCGAATAAAAGGATTTTTTCGGCGGAAGTACCTAGATATTTTTAATGAAGGAATAACATTTTAATATTACGTTTCCATTAAAAGAAGTTCTTTCAATGTATTAAATAAAGTGGGAACATGAATTACTTTATGTATAATATAATCATATATGTATATATGCATGCATATATATACACATATAGAGGCTGTTCACACATTTCTTAGAACTTTTTTATTTCACCTTCAGAAAAATACCGCCTTCATGGAAAATTTTACTGTCACTATTTTGAAAATTTTATTTATCGTCTGATATTTAGAATCTTCGCTTAACTGCCAGATGGCGCTTTCAAAAAGAAAGAGATTTCTCTTTCCGAAGAGGGTTACTGAGAAACGCGGTGAAAATCACGATGTTTCTGTATCGAAAACCACGGTAGGAAATATTATAAATGCTAAAAGGAAAAAATCGTTAAGTCTATTGGGAAACTTTTCCCAAATGCTTGTCCAAAGATAAAATGCACTTCCTCTAATATTATAAAGGAAATTTTTGATGTTAAAAGAAAACCCGCAAACGCCTAGGTATGTTGTAAATATATTGAATTGCTCGGTTTAGACGATAAATAAAATTGTTAATTCTGATTGAATCTTAAAAGAGCCAAAAAATACATTATTAAGCATCTTTCTCACATCTATGAACTCAGAAAGAGTTGCTCAAAATTGGATCTGAAAAATATATTAGGAGAAAATGTCATAACAATTGGTGAAGTTTAAGTCAATTTAAATGATTGCAACGAGAAAAAAATAATTTATTAATACTATGTTTAAAATTGTGCTACACAGGTGAAAAAATCTAAACTAAGTTTTTCTAAAGGATTTTTAATTGTCACTGGTTTTGTTATATATAGTCTAGATAATGGTAGAAAAAGTCGACAAAAATCTCAAGATCAATAAAAATAATATCTAGAACACATTTGATATTCAATTTTTAAATAAAAAATTCTTGACATTTACCTACAACGCCCTCAGCTGATGGGAATCACGAAATTACTTTCTAAGACAGCCGATATATTGAGTGATTGTAAAGCGAACTTTGAGAAATGTATTTAAACTTTGAAAAAATATTTATTAAGAAATATTCAAATACCATGTCTGAATTTTCTTTCCTATATCAGATGTTCATTACAACAAATTTGCAATTTATAAACGTCTTTTGTCTCTCTCTTAGTTTTGAAACGGCTGCTGCTGTTTTTAAGAACGTGGTGCTTAAATGTAGTAAATCGGATATGCGTTATCGAATGAGACCGCTCACAACGTTAGACAGCAGTAAACTGCGGAGTTAGCTTTCGTATCGCGAAAATAGTACAAGATAGGGGTAAAAAAAAGGAATTACAAAGTTGTAATCGATTTAGTACGAAAAGACATTTCCTCAACATGGATGTTAAGATTAGAACAGTTAAAGCGCATATTGCATGATTCCCTACTCTACTAAATTGACAATTGATCAAAGAAGGAGGGAAATTATTTACAACAATATATCTTTATTTAAGATATATTGTTGTAAATAACAATATATCTTAAATAAAGATATCGCACCTTCTTCGTACAAACTTCGCAACCATCAGCTGCAGTGCACATTTGGACCCTCTTTTGAATTTCTCATTGCACGCGTTGGTGGATGACGGTGCAAGCGTCCGTAATGCGTTATTTATGATTCTACAATGTTTGTGTTAGGGTTGCATATTTGTATTCCTACAGATAAAAGTGCTGTGGAATTAGATTAGGCCAGGAGTGGCCAAACTTTTGGGATCCGGGGTCTATTCCACATTTAAAAAATCGAAGGCGGTCTACCAATGGCAGAGCTAAATTAACGTACATATTTATTTTTGGTAACAAGAAAAAATGGTAAATTATGTAATTTTTTTAAAAGAACTTAATATTAACAAAATAAAAATTTACTGACGAAAATAATCAAAGTATTCATATATCAAAAACTGACCATCCTATTCACTTCATTTAGTTGAAATTTGGCACTGCATATTTGCGACAAGTTTATCATATTGTGGCTGGTACGAGCTTATTGCAATGCATAAACACGAAATTAAATGTCCCTCTGTTAAATGAGGCCAATGTTTGTTTCTTATTCATGGTTGAAAAAGCAGCTTCGCAAAGATATCTCGATCCAAAGTATGATTTTAAATACAAAATCAATTTGTAAATATTCGGAAAAGTTTCCTCAGAAATTAATTTCCGAAAATCAGAATCACTAAATATGCTCTGGATTTAAGAAATATATCGCATCTTAAAATTTAGTAACTTCTTCCTCGACCGTGACTAATGTGATATCTATTAAATGTCCCATTTTTTCAGATACTCCATCAATACATTTCATTACAATACATTTTCATTAAATGGAAATATCATAAAATTGAGTATTTCTTTCAAACTAATTAAGTCAGCGAATCTTCTTTCAAATTCTTCAAACAAAACATGTAAGTATTAGGCGAAATTTTCGAAGTCTCGGTTTGGATTATGGATGCACTCTTCCTCGATGTTTTGGAAGTTTCTCGATTCATGTTTTCTTAATTGAGATGCATACTTTTCTATAGTTTCTTTGAATGTTTTAATCGCGCTCATCATGTCCATTTTAGGTTTTAAAGCGTAAACCTTTAATCATAAATCTTTGCACAGTTTGTTTTAGGTTTTAAAGCGTAGACTCTAGTAAATTTTTATTTTAAATAATTCATTGATTCTATGTCATAAGTCATAAATTAAATTGTTAATATCCGAGGTCATTATCGGGATGGTCGCGTGGACTACCTAAAATGTCTTCGCGGTCTACCAGTCGACCGCGGTCGACGTCTTGGCCACCCCTGTATTAGGCGAATGTGGAGGCTATTCTTCAAAAATCAATTATTTGGTTCCGGTACTGCTTTAATGGAGAGGTCTTGTGACTTGACAGCTTCTCCACAGAATTGGGCATAACATTTTGCAACAGTTAAGATACTACCGCAAAATATTAAAACTATGTTACATAATTATATTATGTTCAATAAGGTAGTATAAAAAATTTACCCTTTTAATGATTCACAATATCTTTTATACATTAAGAAATTCATGAAACTGTTTTAATTCTTGTTTTATGGAATGTGACAGATATAACGGTTTCAATATAATTTTTGTTATACATTTATTTTCAAAATAAGTTGTATATAATATTTAGAAAATAATATTCCGCCTCTTACAAGCCTGGAGAAAGTGGAGAGAGTTCAACTCAGCGCTGCCGGAATAATTACAGGTCTAAAACACAGTTGCCCTAGAGACATTGTTCTTTATGAGGCTAATTTGCAACCTCTCAGCACTCGAAGAAAAGCCAATGTAACCGAATATTACAATAAACTTTCTAGCTATGGTCATCATGATAAAACTTCCCTCTACCTAAATAACTGGAGTTCTAACCAAAGACTTAAGAAAAATAGTCCCTTCAGTCAAGCTGCAATTCTGCTGCTTTGCGAAGGTGTTGAACCTCATTCCTTAAAACCTTGTTTGTGCCCTTCAGAGGGACTCCCCAGAATCCACTTCCATCTTGATCTTCAGATACCAGCCACCAAGAAGAACTTGATTCCAGCTCACCTTAAACAGCTAGCCTTGGAGGTTATTAATGAAATCCCCAATAATGCCATTAAGATCTCTACTGACGTCAGTAGGATGGGGGACTACACCGGTAGTGGAATCTATATTGAGAAACCGGGAGATAACTTGTTTTTTCCCCTTCACAACCCTGACTTCTCATCAGTCTTCAAATGTGAGTTAATTGCAATTGAGCATGGCCTTGAAGCTATTCTCAATGAAAATGACTCCGGGAGAACTCTGGATCCTTTCGGACAGTCGTTCCTCTCTACAACACCTCTACAGCTGGATCATTGTTGGAGATAAAACAAGTATTTCCATTTTTCAGAAGATCAGGCTTATCTCTAAGTTCCACGATATTCATTTTCAGAGGATTCTCTCACATGTCGACGTATATGGCAATGACCGCACAGATAGCTTGGCCAAAGAGGGATGCAGCAACTTTAATTCATCTCCCTCGGCGCTTACCTATCTTGAACATAAATCTATTGTCAACGGTGAAATTTGAAAAGAGTGGAAGATCCCTCCATGCCACCACTGGTATGCGAGGAAAGATCTATGTTCTTTCTTCAATTTTAAGTGTAATAGAGCCTCACAAACTGCTATTTCAAGGTTAGCAAGCGGCCGCATTAAAAACCTTATTTTTGTTAGGTAAGTAATCGTAAGATTTATGCCATTTGCTCCAGATGTCATGCTCAGTAGTCAAGTATGTGCTTCTGCCGAGCACATACTTGACTGCCTGAAACTCTCAAGAAATGAGATTTACTCTTTCCCCCTTCTTGTCCTTGACTAAATTCGGGTCAGCGGTCTTTTGGATCTTGTCTGACATCGTCAGATAGCTGGAGGATTAAAAACAGCAACAACAACAACAGAAAATAATAAATTCACTCACTGGAGTGTAATAATGCAAAAAGAATTTAATTGAAGTTTATTTCATATGTTGTGAAAAATCATCAAATAGAAAAATGCAGGTGAGCAAAATATTTTAATTAATTATTCATATATATGTATCTATATATATATATATATACAGCAAAATATAAAAAGTAATTTATTGACAGTTTTTTTCAAATTTTATTAAAGCTTTCGAGAATAATTATTTAATAATATGCTTATAATTGACAAACACTAGAAATCAATATTTTTATATAAAGAATAATAAATCATCTTTCTGTTCTGGTACATAAAGGAAAATAAGCATTGTAATAATCATTACACATGCTAAAACTCTATAAAACTTAAACTCAATAATGACTTTAAATTTATAGTTCTTATTTAAATACTTATCATATATTAATTATATTTTAACAAAATTAAATTTATATACTCAGCTACATTGTTCATTTGATCATAAAATTATTTAATTTGCAATTAAATATTTGCTTTATTTTACGTGTTTTTTTTATTATTACATTATGATATATATCAGTTGATCTCAAGCAATTTAAAATTTACTCGTTATTTGTATAGCATCATTATTACATTTATATTAACTGATCGTAAGCGTCACTATCAGACCATAAAAAATGTTACTAAATGGTATGAACCATAAATTAAACATAGGAAGAAATTCACAATTTCCTCCTGTGTATTCAATTGATAGTAATAATGCCTCGCATATTGGTGCAAGAACAATATGTGCAGATTTTAGTATAAATAAGAAAGGATATGTAGGTGGGTTTGAAGAAGCCAGTTGGCCTAATCGGCGAATTCATTGGCATTTGGATTCAAATGATGCCACTGTTAGACGCTGTTGGCAGGAATGGTTGAACCATGGACGATCACAGCACCAAAAAGTAAGCTGTCAACCTAGAGAGACGAGAAAACTAGAGGACCAAGTAATCGTCAGAGGGGCACTCACAATGCTATTATCATCGATTCAACATGCAACTGTTGCGTCAGTGAACACTAAGACCATTAATCGGCTTTGAGAAAAGGGCTGAGCTCCCGAACGCCCACCCATGACCTCTTGACACTGATGAGCCTATTTGCAGTGGTGACGAGAACATTTGACCTGAGACGTTACTCACTGGGATTAAAGTTATTTTAGTGATGAGTCCTGAGTTGAACTGAGTCCCAATGATCATCGAGGACATGTTTGGTGTCTTTCGTAAGATACCAATCTGACTGTACCTCGCCAGCCAAGAGTGATGGTCTGGGGTAGCATTGCACCCCATAAGAGGACCCCCTTTTCAATTTGTTTTTGGTTGTCATCCGCAGTACCCTTACAACATTGCGGTACATTGACGATCTAGTAGCCAACTCTTTCTATCAATGCCAAACCGAATAACTGCTTATATAAGGACCAAAAGTGGACCAACGCGTTATTCATTTGCTTAATTTGTAAAGCTCTTTCTCTTGAATAAACCATTCAATTTTTCTGAAATGGTAATCATTTCTTTTTCTGTACACATGAGACGTACCAATTTTAATCCTGCTCGGATAATGCCTTCTTGGTGCATTTCATATATATATATATATATATATATATATATATATATATATATATATATATATATTCCCCATACGAATTTTTTTGCGAATTTTACTTCGACATGCTCCTAAAATTAAGCGAGTGTACTGGGGTAAATTTCCAAATTTTGATGGTGAAAATTCTTTTCCTTTTGACGACAATAAATTATCCTTTTGAGAAGTTGATCATCGTGTCTGACAACATCAAGTAACAATATATTTATAGAGAACTGTCAAATGCTGGTAAGTATGCCAGGGATATGGGAATGGCTGTAATTACCTCATTCAATACTGATACAAAAATCTAGAGCTCAGATCCATAAAAAGCCTTTCTAATTTGATATGCAAAGAGGGAGATGCTGCTTGGTTATTTTGAAAGTTGGTACATTAGCACAGCTGTAGAATCCAATTCAGAAGAACTTCATGAAACGGCTTCATAGCAATTCCTTCTTAAGGGCTCGCAGGTGATTGGACAATGGAAGAGGTCTTTTGCAATTGGCTATTGAGTTCTTTTGGATGAGAGGATGCATTGCAACACCCGAATGGAATATGATATTAAACACATTGCAAAGACTCATCGCTCAGGGGAGTATCAGCAGATTTTCAAGGGCCCACCAGTCAGTTGGAAGAGACTGATTTGGTTTGTATTTCAGAAGGAGAACACCTCATATTCGATCTATTACCCTAATAAAGGTGCCTCATGAATTTGATTCGTGATGAGTGTTCATTCGAGTACTACCTGTTGAACATGCTCCATCCGCCTTTAGTGAGCATGCCGAGCCTTCGATTTCGTCGCGATTTAAACTCACTTTCCGATGTTGAGAACGACTTCTATCATCGCCGAAATAGCAAGGAACAGAAGATATCTGTTGAATCCAACCATTGTTGGAACAGAAGATATCTGTTGAATCCAACCATTGTTGGAACAGAAAATATCTGTTGAATCCAACCATTGTTGAACAGCGAGATACGCAAGCACTTCTCTCAGGATATTCTCAACTTTTCCTGGTTTTCTTCGTTGCGACACGTGAATTGCCTGGGACATGAATGGAAATCAAGCTGTGTTGGATGTTAGAATCATTTACAATGACACTGGCTGTCCGAAAGGCTGTGTCAAATTAAACTTTAACAAATATAATTAGTAAAAAAAAATGGCTTTCACATGGATTTCCACAAGACATCATTTCTCCGAATTTCAAGAGTTTGAATACACAATAATACAATGAATGGCTTAAAATTTCATGGCATTGTGTTTTTGGATGGATCCCACTTCTGATGCAAGATTGTCAAATGACAATTTCAGTACATTTTTATTGTTGATTTATTGTCTGCATGCGAATGTAGGTTCGATCAGAACAAACAGTTTAACGAGGATTTAGAGCCATTTAACCAATAGAAACAATTAAAAATTTCAAATGATAAAGATCTTCCTAGTTAGTTTAAAATCATTGATTTCGTGATATTTATCGACAGAATTGTACAAATGGTACAAAATATTTTCCGGTGCATATTTCGAAATTGTTCGTATGGTGCCTGCTCTCCTGCTACCAAGGAACAATTAGATTAAACTGGGAACGGAATTATGTAGTGGTTTATGAAGTCGGTTGCAGCTTAAATCTACTTCAACAGCTGATTGTTTCACAGTATTTATCGAATCATGTTGAAGTTCTTTCCGTATATTATTGATTTATTGGCAATGTACTCTTTCCGAGGTTCGAACTCTGCGAATAACGATGAATCCATCAGATGCACTCTCAAATGATAGACAAAACCATTGCCTACCAGATTTCTCATTTGATAAAGATTGTCACTCGTAGATGAAGTTTATATGTAACGATTGTAAACATGGGAAGTACACACTTTGACAACGGATTGCCTAAAACTGTTTATTGTGAAACATTTTATTATTTTGTCATAGTTGTCTTCCGGGAGGACAGTGGGCCGTCGCAGGGGGAAAACTCCCAAGCACTCACCCTGTCATGCAGAAGATCCATCTATTCTCGCTTTGAAAAGCTCTGTCCTGCTTCCATTGTACCCTTTTTCAAAACGACAACAATTGCATTTTTAACATATTCACCTCAACGGGATGCGCCAACAATTGTGTGGTTTATGAAGCTAATAAAAGCATAATGCGCTAAAAAATAGCTTTTTTTTTTTTTTTTTTTTTTTTTTTTTTTTTTTTTTTTCAATTACCATTTTTGAAATGCCACTTGGGCCGACATTTATAATATTCATCATGTAATAAATCCCCGTCACAATTTTGTTCATAATTATAGGAAATTGTAATTAACCCTTCTTTGCATGACTTTTTTCTTTATTGGTGAAATTAATCAAGTTGGTATAATTCATGTTCAAAATTAAAGGAAAAATGGTTAAAAAAATCTTAGTATATATTTATAGTACAAATTTAGCAAAAAACAATATGCTAAAAATTTCCATCATCCTCCAAAGTTAGATCATTAGCTTAGTACTCAATAGAAATAAAAGAGGAAAATAACAGAAACACGTGTTACAAACCTTTCTTCCACTCATTTTCAATTTTTTAGCAATAGAAACTCTAATATAATAAAACAAAATTATAAACGAAATCATACGTTTATTGCAACTACAACAAACAGCGGAATGAGTCAACTTTAAGCACTGATAATGACACTTGTTTATTTTTGACAGCTATGTTATGCAATGGACATTAAAAAGGTATCCAAACACGATCAACTTAAAGTGAACTTGTTTTTTTATATAATTTTTGGGCATTATAGGTTATGATGGAAATTTCCACCATTATGCAAAGAAGGGTTAAAAAAAAGAAGGCGAAAACACATATACTTGTTACTTTCTTTATTGCTGGAAGTTAATTATTGCTATTATTATTTTTAGAATACATACTAGACACTCAATTACAATGAAGACATAATTCCGAACAAATTCTTGGTCATTTAAATATTAATTTCCTTACTCCCCAAGGAATGCTTCATTCACTTAAAATCCTTCCCAAATGTAATTTCAATAACGGAAGTTAAAAAATCGACTTCATTAACTTCCGATTAGCTGGGACACGAAGCCATCAACTTCTGAGGAACGATCTTCACACTTGACCTTTCAAGATGCACTCTATTTAATTGGGAATGGCTGCTGAGAGATGAAAACAATGAATCGGAGGGAGGGAGCTATTATATTTTTACCTCACAGTCTTTGCCCAACCCCATCGAATAACAGGTTTGGAGGTATTCTTTACATCGTCTCTGACGTAAGAGAGATATTTTTGGTTCTCCACGATTTCGGTCTTGCAGGATTTACAGCGCAATTTTTAGATATGCATTACTACTCAAATGACATTATGTCGTAAATGCATTATTGAAACAGTGATGTTGTTGCTTTCTAAGTTGTATAATATAATCCATATAATAATATCTATTAATAATAATTAATAACATAATAATAAACTATAATTTATATAAATAATATCTATATAATTTTACTATGGAAAATATAAGCTTTTTTGAACTACAGACATCGTTATTCTGTCGATGTGAGTGCTTGCGAGTTTTCCATGTTTCCTCCATGTGAATTACCTATAAAATGCCCCCGTCTTAAACCAATGTATCTCTTGTTACTTCAGGTAGATCATCAGCATAGCTCATTGAATCATAGTGTTAGGAGCCTACGTTTCAGAAAGGAAAAGCAAGAAATGTGCTTTTATGAATGGTGTTTTCTTCCTCATAAATGGGCGGGTGAACGAGAGATATGTGGGCCCGTCTATCGGAGTTGAACTTGAAATTTTTCCACGTTTTACCCCTTTCGTCGCATGAATAGGGCTCATTAACCGTGAAAGTTCAGTTGAAAAATAATAAAAGAAATTATTATGAATAAACAAATGTCAACCCAAATATAATTTTTAAAATTTTATTTATATACGTCCTGAAACAAAAAAATATATGTTTAATGCATTTTGGTGCATTTTAAACAAAACTATTTCTACATAGTTCTATTTTTCAAATTTACAAAAGTAAGAATAATTTGTAATAAATTATGTTTATGAGGAAATATTTTTACACACGTTCATTTCACATTAAAATGCACAACGAAACTTTAACATAACTACACTTAACGGAATTAAAAAATATTGATGGATAAATAAGCAACTTTTTTTTTTTGCTTCAGACAATTTTTGAAAAAGAAATTAAGCATCTAACTGAAAGCTTAGTTTTCAGATGAACAAAATATATTTTGTTACGTTATTATAGCTTATATATAGCTTATTTAACATATTTTATAGCTTATTTAACATAATCACGCGTCATTTCTTCTTTTTCTTATTTGCTGTTGAATTTACAATGTCCTGTTTTAAGAATACTGTTTATGTTTTACTCCACAGAGCACTAAATCTTCTCAAATCGCTTTTCATCGAAGAAAAACTGAGCATCAAGGAAATTGTTATGGGCTCACTGTGTGTGAGCATATAATAATTTCCTTGATGTCTGTGGAGTATAAAGTCTCGGATTCGATACCAGCCATTACTGAACAACGGGATGGTGTGCTTCTTCCTCTTGCATTGTCTGAGTGAGTGCTTGGGCGTTTTCTAGGTTTCCTTCTTTGCGACTCTGTGAAAATTCCCCCAGAAAAGAAGCTTATGGAATGACATTCAATCGCATTAAAACCAATGACCGGGAATGATTCAGTTAAACAGATGTTTCTGAAACAAACGTTTCGATTTGGGGAGAAAGACATTTCTTAAGATTAGGAAATCCATTTGAAAAAAACTAAATGATTTCAAATTTGAGGAAATTTTTATCTTAGAATTTCGCCAGATGACGATTCTGTGAGCATCATTTTAACTTGAAGACTTACTGTGCTGGATTTTGATAATTTTGGGTATGTAGGAGAATGATTTTCTTAACTTTGTAACTTCAGTAAGAAGAACGGAATCAAGAATATTAAGAGGAAAAAATAAAAAGCCAATGGAAAATTATAAGAAGAAAAATAACAGAACTTTAAATATATTTCAATTAAATTCTATATTTATGTGAAATATATTATTTTTCTGTTGTGATTTAAACTATTTTCCACGGGTTGTAATTAATTTACTCGGATGTAAAAACTACATGAGTTGTCATAATCTATGAATTCCCGTTACTCAACCGACGCACTAAGGCCAACTCACGATAAGATTTTTGGCGGTCAATATGAGTGTGACCGTCACGCATCGCTTGCCAAATGGCGCCAGCTCTTAAAATACAGAGGACGTTTTCTCTGAGCGCTACTAATCGCGACGCAAAGTGATTTAGGAATCTATTAAAAGAGGAAGTTAATTAAGAAATTGGTTACATCGAAAACAAGAAGGTGATATCTGTTCGGCATTTTGCCTGAGTTTTAAGAGTACTTTTTTCCTACATCTGTTTAGTAAAAATATTAAATTTCAATACCTTGTTTTGTATTAAGTGACATTCTCCTATCAATTTTCATTTCAATTTTCCTATCAATTTTCATTTCAAATTTCTCTATTCAATTTTGTCATCAAATATTTTGCTAAAATAACCGAGAAATTCATATGAAATCACCATTTTTTTTTTTTTTTTTTTTTACTATAAAATTTTGCAGAGTTAATTTTACCGAAATTTTTGCTATGGATAAGAAAAATAAGTCAGTGATTATTTTTATAATTGAAATTTTCTGTCAAATACGGAAGATTTGTTCATTCCAGAAAACATGAAAATGGACTTTAAACATCTACAATCATTTTTATTGGGCATAACTTTATCTAAGTCAGGTATCGGACCCATTATTCTCCGGATATCAGTCATACTTTTCGCCATTAGTCTCTCTGGTCGCATAATGATTATAATTTTGATTATTGTTCTATTTTGCTTTTGATTGATTTTCGTTGTGAAAATAGGCTTAGACAAGTTAGCTATGCCAGTTCTAATGATAGAACTTGGCGTTAAACTCTAAGATGTAATTTTGGTAGAATTTAAATGTAAGAATTAAAAGAATAAAATGAAAAAGGGAATTAAATAAAGAGATCGAAGATGCAGAATTAGGAGAAATTGCGAAGAATTAAGCCAGTCTTGTGATTTAACGCATGTAATACATTTTTTTCCTAATTAGATAATTAAATATATCCAAGAAATCAATCGGCAACATGTACTTAAAAAAAACAGTGCATAATATTTTTTATATATAAAGGATTTACTGTTTCTTTTTGTCCCATTAATAATTGTTTATGACGAATTACTTATGTGCTTTACCCATTAAGAATTACTTATGTGCTGAATTTTTGGGTAGAACAAAGTGAGACCAAATTTTGACTCAACTGTTTGAATTTTCATTTTGAATGAAAGAGTTTAAAATAAAATTCATAAAAATGTCTACATTAACAATAATATGCGTTTAATATTTTTTAATTCGCAATCTTATACTCATAATTCGACTGTTTATTGAAGCAAGTATGTTTAAATTTTTTGCCGTCCAACCTGTCTAGCGGTTAGCGTAACTGACTACGGACGGGGAGGACCTGGGTTCGAATCTCGGCTCGGGCATGGATGTACTTTCTCTGTGTTTCTTGTCCTTTCCTCAGGTGATGGATGAATGTGGCCCGCCCTATAAACATGTTTGTGTTGGTGTGGCGTGGGCGATGCTACTCGTACCTCCGTGACTTGGTTCACAGGTGCCCACTGGGTAACAATAAAATGAGTAGCATTTTCCGGTCTTGTTGTGGCAAATGGGCTAATGTACTTACTTGCTCAAGGATGCCCGCTATTAGAAATATTTAAAATTTAGCAATATTTTCAGTTTAAGATTTTTCCTACTTATATATTTATTTCCTTTATATGTTTACGACTAATCCATATAAATCATATTTTTATCCTCTTTTTAAAATCTATTGTACGGAAATTTGTATTCAAATATAACTTAGAACTGAGTTATTGAATTTGTATTTCTCAGAATAATCTTTAAAGCAATTTAATGAATTAATATTTTTTTAACTAATATTGTACATCAGTTAACTATTTACACAGATTATTTTTTTTTATAAAATAGTATTCAATTAAAAAGAACTGTTTAATATCCCTACGATACCCATGTAAATATAGTTAGTTACAAAAAATAACAAGTAAAAGAAAAGCATACACACAGATTTCTCAAAAACTTTTCGTTCTTTTAATCGCATATAAATCCACTGAAACAGTTTTATAATAAATTATTTTAACAAGCAAATTTAATAAGTACATGTACAATTATACTTATCTACAAATAAATATCAACCTGAAATAAAATTCCTAATTTTGAACTCCAAACTATGGAATATCATATTCTGTCTTTCAACAATGTATTGTTTGAAAAAGTGTATTAAAATCGATATGATTAAGGAAATGTAATGAAAGAATCGATTTGGTTAGAAAGAAAACCCGAAATTGTGTGGATGCGTATAAGTAGAATAAATTTACTATGAATCTGTATTAGGGAAAAAGATGTTCCGAGAAAGAACATATTTTCTTAAAACAAAAATCAGATTTATTCATTCATTTGAACGAATTGATTAGGAATAACGGGTATGTAAAGGAATCAGAATAGCAAATGAATTTGTTACTTGGAACAAAACGAGAAATTCCCTTATCCCATTCCCAGTGCACTTTTGATGAGGGCTGTAGTAGATCAAGGTGGATTTAAAATATCTTAATTACCGTAAATGTTTAAAAACAAAACTCAATTTTATAAAATAACTGATTAAAACATTATTTAATTCATAATATAAATGAACAAAATAAATACGTTTTCTAATCAACCAACATTTTTTTAAATTAGTTTCGAGAGTGAAGTAACGAATCGATTTAGATCTTAACAGTCAAGAATCTACTTTCAAAATGTGAGTTGGACCCTGATTATTTACTAATTCCATTTATATTAAGTCCAAGAGAATCATGTAGAAACAATCACTTTGGCAAATGCATTAACATAAGGCGAATTTCATTGGAAATTGTGATGATGTTTGAACTAACTATTCATTGAAAACTGACCTACATTTAGCAAGACTCAATGTTCTAAGTGGATTATGATATTAACTTTTAGTAAATATCGATTAAAATGTTCCTTGAAGTCGTCGCGTTTCAAGAGTTGGATCTATAGAAGGCCAGCACGAAATGGAGCTATTAGCAATGGGTCATTAAGCGAGGTATTGCCACAGTTTTACTTCTTCGATTAATTAAATTCGAAAGAAGAATTTGTTTTAACTATTTTTCAGTCATGTTGAATATTTTTCAAAACTTACATTGAAGTAGACTCTGTTGTTACTTATTAATCAATACATGTTGTCGAATCTAATGGTTTGTTCCAATTTTTTAACGTATTTAAAAACACAAAAAAATTTGTTCCGAATAATAAAGTTAATAATTTTTTTACTTTTGAAGTATGGATTTATTGAATCATTAACCCTTCTTTGCATGATTTTTTCTTTATTGGTGAAATTAATCAAGTTGATATAATTCATGTTCAAAATTAAAGGAAAAATGGTTAAAAAAATCTTAGTATATATTTATAGTATGAATTTAGCAAAAAACCATATGCTAAAAATTTCCATCATCATCCAAAGTTAGATCATTAGCTTAGTACTCAATAGAAATAAAAGAGGAAAATAACAGAAACACGTGTTACAAACCTTTCTTCCACTCATTTTCAATTTTTTAGCAATAGAAACTCTAATATAATAAAAAAAAAAATTATAAACGAAATCATACGTTTATTGCAACTACAACAAACAACTGAATGAGACAACTTTAAGCACTGATAATGACACTTGTTTATTTTTGACAGCTATGTTTCTTTTTATGCAATGGACATTAAAAAGGTATCCAAACACGATCAACTTAAAGTGAACTTGTTCTTTTATATAATTTTTAAGCATTATAGGTTATGATGGAAATTTCCACCATTATGCAAAGAAGGGTTAAATAAAAGTTATAATTATCTCTGAAAATTTTACTTTTATCTACTTCTGTAAGTCAGTCGTTTATTGCTTTCATATTTGGTTCTTAATGATTATAAATTTAAAATGAAACAGGATAAATTTCAAACTAGATGTCGCTTGCAGCATGTGTATTTGTTGTTAGTCGCTTAAATTCAAAGAAAAAAATTTTTTTAGAGATTTCTTTTCCTTAAAATATTTGTTACAAAAAAAAAATTCAAATTTGATATATTTATAACTTATATTTTCGTATATTTAAGCATTATTTGTCGAAATTATAATTGATAATTTTTCGTTTGGTTAGTATCATGTTAGAATTCTCGTTTTGTGTATTCTGATAGTGCATTTAAATTGTAAGCATGTTATTTTTAATAATAATAATAATAATAATAATAATAATAATATATATATATATATATATATATATATATATATATATATATATATATATATATATTTACTTTTTAACTTAAAAAAATTTATTTTTTTTTAAGTAAAAAAACTCAAAATCTTAAATTTTTTTGTAACTATGATAGTTTTCTTAAAAGTTTTCCAAGTGTATCGTGTTTAATCAAACATGATGCACTTGAAATACATACAAGCGGAAGATCCTATCAGTCTGATTGATATGATCTTTCACTTTCTGGTAGAATTATCACCTCATTTAAAACATTAACCTTTATTAATCAAAATATTTAGCGAAATTTGTTTTTTTTTTTTTTTTTTTTTTTTTTTTTTTTTTTTTTTTTTTTTTTTTTTTTATTTTTTTTTTTGAAAGTTTTAAAAAGTGCATTTATTATTTTTGGTATATTTTCTTATTATCAAGGTAATTATACTTTAAGCCCGTTTTGAAATTACCCTATGACTTGTAAAATATCAGTGGCATGAAGGACGTGTTGTCATTTTATTAACCGTGTGACGCTGGAGGTGATCATAGTAACATCCTAATTTACTATTCTTTATACGTTATCGATGTGTTACGAAGATAGTGGCTATAAGATGAACTGTGCTACAAATAAAGAGCGGTACATGTATGATATAAATAGTCATTTTAACGCCTTATTTGCTATGGACTGACATAAATGGTGGTTTCTTTTTTGGCATTTTTTCATACGAGGGTAAATTAGACCAGAACGTACAATATACAGTGGATTATATAGATTTTCATCAATTATGAATTATTTTACGCGTAAAATGAAATAAGAAGAGGTCATGATAATATCATCAACACACGTTATTATTTTATTGGATATGTTCTGTTATAGTCTGAAATAGATGGTGTTCATAATCACATTGTTTACAAAAATACTATTATTTTATTGGTCAAACGCTGTTGACGGCAGATGTTGTCATAATAACGTCATTAATAAAACTGCTATTCTATTGGTCAATTATTGATGATACTTGACTTAAAGAGTTCTAATAATGTAATGCGGGACTATATTTCCATCGAAACATTTCCGAAAAACTGTGTAAATATTCTTTCAAAGCAAATAATTTAAAAAATTAATATTGTAATTCGGAACTCTAAGTGCACTAGACGATAAAGGATGAAACATTAGATAGTAAAACGGAAACATATTTCTGTTTTAATTAATTATTTTTTTATTTTAATCATGTTCAAATTTCGGATTTCAAAATTAATTTTCATTTATAGAATTTATGGGATTTTAAATAAATACCACTTAACTATCGCCAATAAGAATATGAAATTTATATAAAGGAATTTCAATTTGTATGGGATTAAAAAATAACTTATTTATAAAACTTCGTTAAATTTTACAGAAAGTTATAGAATTTTACTAAAGTGACTTCAAAAATATCTTCCCCAGTGATAAAATGCTTTGTTTTATTAATGATTTAACAAAATCTTTAACTTACTATTGAAGTAAAGTTAATTGTTATACATCAAATCCAGTATGATAATGTAAATAATTGAGAAAAAGTTAAAGATTTCAAATACTAATATGTCCATAAAAAAAACTGCTTAATGTGCTAACATCTCTCTCAATGAGCTTAGAATTAAAATGGTTGGTTCTGGCGCAAGGTCCAAGAAGAACAAGTTGCTCCAAAACTTAGCTTTTAGTTAATTGATTTTTTAAACCCAAACAACGCTAAAATTTCCTGAAATATAAAAAATTTTGTCTATGTATAACATTAAATTTGAAATATGGAACAAAAAGAAATAAATAAAATCAGTTTAAAAATCACTGACAAAAACATTTACAAATTTAAAATATAGATTAAGAAAATTATACAGATAAAATGCATAAATCTTATTGCCTTTATAAAGGCAAATAGGTTTTTGTGGGGTGGCTCCCCCAACAAATCAAATGAAGTTAATATATCACTTTTCAAAAATTCAAATCTATAAGAGTTAAAAAACACTTACAGAACAGTACTCAGTCAGAACAGTAGACGTAGAACAGAAATAGGCAGTTGGAATGCAAGAGACTGATATTTTTTAACGAAAAACTATACTTTCTCGTTAGCTATTTCTTTAAAACAACTTCAACTAAATACAAGAAAACGAAACAAAACAAAATATGTAGTTTTTAAGTTAAATTTTTAATTTTTTACTGGTATAAAAGCATATAGATTTAATATTAGTTTACTATCCCGAGTTATCTCGGGCAAAAAAGTTAAATATTAGTCTTTGTATGATAGTTTTTGAAACAAGGGAAACACAAAGTGATGCCTGACATTCCGTACGCTGGTATCTGGTCTCATTTCTTACGGCATCACCACCATTATTTTACTTTTTTTCAACACAACTATCCTCCTTTGTACATTTCTAATCCACAAGCCGTCGTATACTATACCATAGAGAAACATGTGGCCAAATCCCGGAAAAGAACCGCGAAATTAAAGAAAAGGCAAATTGCATGTTAAAACAGAATATTTCCTTTCATTTCCTCCAGGCCGAGTAAAAACGTGATAAAACAAATCGTACTAACAATTTTGAACCCGAGATAACTCGGGATAATAAGGCAAGCGGTTAAAGAAATTCGTGTTATTTATTGGAATTATGGAAACTTTTCTAATTATAGTTAATATAGAAATGGATTTCTTAAAAATTTTTTTTCGGTATGTTGTGGCTCCTCTCGAAAACTATCTCAGATAAAAAGTTTTGTTGTTCTCTTCCTTTCTGTTGCGCGAGAGACGACTGCGCACTGAGTCGAAACATCTACAGTAAAATACAAGGAATATCAATAAGCACTAGATTGTTTTCGAATCTTTTTTCAATCTTTCACTTTAAAAGGAAATTAAATATATTAATTTAATTAAAATTTAAATTTAATACATTTTTAAACCTGTAATGAATTTGTTCATTTAAAAGATAAATTGCAAAAAAGATTGGTTTGCATTTTCAGCTTTTTGTAATCTGTCAATATTCCAGCATATTTTCAGTTGTTTGTTGAGTATGAAAATTTTATTGATTTTCCCCTAAATCAAATTTCAAGTCGAACAACATAAATATAAGGCAAAGCATGTTTGCGCACGCACACGCGTTTAAGTAAAATTTAAAAAATTCTTACGATGGAAGTTTAAATAAGTAGGTCAAAATAGTTTCAGGATTACTGGTGACAAGTTCGTTTTAAAATTTAACTTTTTGGAATTTCTTGTCTCATATGAGTTAAATTACTTACATGTTAAAATTTTCTGCATAAACTTAATGCAAGAACTATTTGTACTAATACATCAATACATAAAAATATAATTATTTCTAAGTTATAAAGTTTTAATTG
Source organism: Latrodectus geometricus (assembly GCA_026290005.1). Lineage (NCBI taxonomy): Eukaryota > Metazoa > Arthropoda > Arachnida > Araneae > Theridiidae > Latrodectus > Latrodectus geometricus. Next base: position 13,733 of record JAPDSC010076769.1, on the reverse strand, counting down.
CTTTACACATTTATTTTCGTGTTATACTCATAATACTTAATGACAGTGTTGAAACCACATTGCACACTTATATAATTTTTTGCAAAGCATAATTCATGCAAAGTTTAGGATAGCATCATGGAATTATCATTCATATGCTTGTATGTCCTAATATTCACATTTGGTGAATCTATTTAGAAATTCTAACCAGCCAATTTTTTAAACATTTCTATACAATTGTAATTTAATTAATTTGTTCGGAACGTTATCATATTATAACCATACATGCTTATTTATGGTGACACAATCACACTTTGCATGCAAATTTTTATACTAATTTATGAGAAATAGTGTTATCATTCTGCTTGATTTATAATGTTACAAAATTTCTTCTTGGCGACGAGGATATGAAGAAAAATTCAGAAATAAGTTTCTTCTAAACACTTCATTCACAATAACATTAGAACTACTTCAGTTTGAAGCTCTTACACCTGTTCAGTTACTATGATTCAGGAACTTTCAGAGTTGACTCTCAATTTCAACTAACTTTCATCTGATTTACCCGAAGATGATATTTTTTTGAAAGAACATTCTAGAAAGTTCCAGGGATTCCTCCCTGGAAGATTCTAGAATATTCCTATCTTGAGTTTATAGTATCTTGGCTCTTATTGGTTCCATCGACTCGAAATTTAAAAAATGTTAACTTGTCTTTTGACGCCAAATATTTCGGTAAGTAACTTAAAATATCGCTTAAAATATTTGTGTATTCTTATATGCCTCACTGCTTCGGATCTAATTTTGTTGTTCACACTTTTTTTCAAGCATTGAATAAAAATGATTTTTCTTATATAAAACCAGAAAATTTTGAAATTTGTTGTATAAAATTTGGAAACAAAAAACTATCCCTGTATTGTTCATTGTTTTCACGTAAATTCTTTATTTGCTTAAAATTTATTATAAAATTAAACAAAAATATATTTTGAATGAAACAATTTTTAAGAAAATTTTAAATGAAACAATTTTTAAAGGAGGAAATTACAGTAAAAATGATAAATATCTTTTTGTAATGTCTCTAAGAGTCAACAATTAACATCTATAAACATTGATTTAATTATTCGTAAATATTTCAATTAAATATCTGGTAATATTCAAAGGGTAAAGCGCTTTTTCAGTCTATAAGTATTTAAAGAATAAAAAATAACATTCATAAATATTCAAGCGATATATTTCAATATTCAAAAATGGATATGTGCTTTTTGTGAATAATTAATTTAAAATATAAGACATGAATATTTACGCTATATAATTTTTCTTTACAATATAACATTGTTGTTTAAGCTTTAGGAATTTATTGTAGACTTCAACACTATTTTTTATTAGATATTTCAATTCGCAAAAGTTGTTTTCCTATCCTAATTAAACAACTCGGTCATACCACTTACAGTGAACATTCATTAATGTGTGATGATATCATTATTATATTTAGGTTGAGTTAAAACGTATAAAAAAATTTATATTTTATAATTTTATTTAAGAACTTGGAGTAATTTTTTTACAGATAGAAGTATTTAAAAAAAAAAGAAATATTTTTCTTGATAAGAGAGATTACATGTCATAATCTATTTAAGTAGTATCGCATTGCATATTATCCAGAATGATCGCGAAAATTTGCAACGTGATTGAGTAGAGTATGAAAAAGTTTATTATGTAACTTCTTTGCATTTACAAAATTTACAATGCATATTCAGCCTTGTTTTTATCCTGTTCATATTTTATTAAGGGAACGAAAATTGCTTTTAAAATATCCCAGTGTGCGTAAAATTATAAATATTTTGGTACACACACACGTGTTTTATTATTTATGGGGACTGAATCCCGTTGTTTAAGTAATTAGATTTATTTATAGTATGATTTTACAATGTGTTTATTGAGATTTTTATTTAGGAATCTTAGAGCTTTTTTTACGTACGTCTATATTACATGTTTTTTATAGCATTACTGTGAATATAAATGAGGACCATAATGGTCTGGTGATCATATATAATAATTATTCAGATAAGCTTTCACTTTATTTGAGTATTTCCATTTTGTAATATAGGACTCTATATGTTAACTTATTCTTTATCAATGATTAAGTCCTCAAATTTGCAATTTTTTAACCATCAAGTGGTTGCTTCTTTCGTTACTGTTGAAATCATGTGTATGTCACTTTATTTTACTTATAATTGGTTTGTGAATTAAAGAAATAGTCGTTTTTATCAATAATGTTGAATATACAATTTTGTACAACCATCAAAAACAAGTAAATTTGTCTGTGGGATGAGCTCTTCAGTGAGCAGTTGGAAAGAAAAGTTGGCCAATATCTTGGTGGGATTGGTTTTTTTTATATAGTATTGGAGAGATGCCTCTCTTGATACCGCTATTAAAAAATAAATACTTATTAATCATTAAGTAAAGATGAATTTATTTCACGTAGCATGTAAAGCACATTAAATATTAATATTTAATTGTTTTATGCAAGCAATAAATAAATCATAACATCCACTTTATGGCATGTTTGCATTGGCAAGGACGATTTAAATGTTTTTCTGAATTTTGTTTTTTTTTTATTTCACTCATGTTCTTATAGCTACGTCATATTTGGTTATTGACACAATACATGCATTTGAAGACTGAGCTATTCACTTTGAAAATTCTATAATTGAAATACAAAGAGAAAAATCGTTATAAAACTCACTTTTTATTGAATCCAATAATTGATGTTGATAAATGTTTTTAATTTAAAATAAGAAAAAGCAATTAATTTTTTGTAAGCTTTTTAAAGCATGACGGTTATTTCATTAAAATATCCACTGATTATTTTAAATTAAATAAATTATTGTTACATAATTCTAGTCATTAATTATTTAATAATGTGAACATTAAAAGCATAATTTATTTCATATAAAGTTGTAGCTGATAAAGATGTTGCCAATTGCTCGTGTATAAATGGTCCATTTAGTTTGTTGGTCACGTGGGTTAAACGGAATCGATATCAACAATATTTTATGCATTTTCTTTTAATTTGAGGTCAGTGTGTCACGTGAGCGATTGGTGTCGGATTCATTTTTTCCCCCAATCAATTTTACCCCGAACGGAAATTTTCCAGAGATTGTCAAGGGGCTCTCTCTCTCAGCTAACAGGAAAAGCTACTTTTTGTTATCTCGCCTTTTAGTAAAATTGTGTCAGGCACGATATGGCTGGAGAATAACTCAATTCGCTAGTTGTTATTAACTACAATTAATATTATTTTTTTTTTTAACTGGACGACACTATGGATTGATCTAGTTCAGAGTTCCCCAAACTTTTTTGTGTCGTAGACCCCTTGCCATGTTTTTCCGTGTTGGGTAGACCCCCTACTTACCTGATATTGATTTCCTGTAAATTTCTAACTGTAGTGAAGTTAGTGTTAAAAACTTAAAGTAAAAACATGTTAATTTATACATTTATTAATTGAATTTAAATTAAAACTACTTAAAATAAAATTTTGTATCTGTTATGTAAAATATATGCAACATTAAATAAACATAAAATAAAGATATCGAGATATAAACATATAAAAAGATATAAACATAAAATAAAGATAAATAAAGATAAACGTATTTGTCCCACATTCGTATTTATAGAGTGACGAATTGAACAAGTCAGTGCAAGGTAGTGAAGCTCTGAGACAGCGACTCTCAGGTTTTTACAAGTTCAAATGTATTGCGACCACAAAGCGAATACCAACATCCTACAACTTACACAATTTTATAAACATATATAATAAATTTTTTACTTCATAGGTACTTTTATAAATAATGTACTTGTTTTGATATTATAAGATAGTATGATGTAAGTAAATAGGTACTATCAGTGTATGTGTTGAGATCCACTATCGTGGAACCCCATTTTCATTTCATGGACCCCCAAATTTTTTTTTTCGCTGACGTAGACCCCTTGCAGGTTGTCATAGAACCCTAGGGGTTGATATAGATCACTTTGGGAATCACTGATCTAGTTGCTTGCGCTCTGTGTACTCATTTTGGAGCACTCTTGTTTTGGAGTTTAACAGAAAAGGAGAACTGTACGGAAGAAATTGTGGGGCAGCTGAATTTCCAGGAGGACGTAACTCAAAGATTTTTAAGCCTCGAAGAAGTGGATGCAGCGATGAGCGAAAACACGCACACATTTGCTCTCAAGATCTATTACTAGGCCACGGGAGTTGTTTCCATCGCGCAAGTGACACCACGTGATCTCTGCTTCTAAATTCTTCCCAATACACAGGGCGATGGATGTAGTGTGAATTCTGTTTGGATAGTAATAATTTATGCCAGGAAGACTCAATCCAGAAAAATCCTTGCATAGCTTCCAGCTGTGCGGAGTTACTTCTCTGCATAATTCGCTTTTAAAGCTCTAATATTGATAGATTTTAGATGTGCACATTGATGCATTTTAAATAGAAAAGATATTTAACCCTTCTTTGCATAATGGTGGAAATTTCCATCATAACCTATAATGCCCAAAAATTATATAAAAGAACAAGTTCACTTTAAGTGGATCGTGTTTGGATACCTTTTTAATGTCCATTGCATAAAAAGAAACATAGCTGTCAAAAATAAACAAGTGTCATTATCAGTGCTTAAAGTTGTCTCATTCCGCTGTTTGTTGTAGTTGCAATAAACGTATGATTTCATTTATAATTTTGTTTTATTATATTAGAGTTTCTATTGCAAAAAAATTGAAAATGAGTGGAAGAAAGGTTTGTAACACGTGTTTCTGTTATTTTCCTCTTTTATTTCTATTTAGTACTAAGCTAATGATCTAACTTTGGATGATGATGGAAATTTTTAGCATATTGTTTTTTGCTAAATTTATACTATAAATATATACTAAGATTTTTTTAACCATTTTTCCTTTAATTTTGAACATGAATTATATCAACTTGATTAATTTCACCAATAAAGAAAAAATCATGCAAAGAAGGGTTAAGTATATGACCTCAATCTGATAAAGGATTGTGCCAAAACTAACTAAATAACAGCGATTGATAGGACATTTTGTCTCAAACTTACCTGACCTTTCCAATTAGATCTCCATTTAAGAATTTTCCGAATGAAAAATGTGATTGAAAGGTTTGTCGTTCGTCAGATTCAAAAACCATAAATGTAGCTTTTTCATGTTCGAAAAATCTATATTTGTGTGAGAATGTAGCTGAAGAGGTCCAAAGCAGCCCTTTCTTCAGTCTTTCAATAATAATAAGTCTTCGATTAAAATTCAATTTATTTTTCAAATCTATTTTTTTTTTTTCCATTTTCAAATATACTTCCTGTCTTTTTTTAAATTTAAATGAAATGCCAAACGGCAGTAAAAAGCTTTCGAATACCACGATATTTTTTTTTTATAAATTTATATTGTATTTAAAGCAACAATTTCTAAATTTAGCATACAAATATTTTGTATGTAATAATCAACTAGTGAATCTAACAACGATATCGACGATCACGAGTGACTTTTCCACGAAACAGAATTCTCAACATCCGACAGAAGGTGGAGCATTCTATTACTGGAATAGAGAGTCAACAATTTTTGTTCTATATAGAACATTTTTGAAATAAAACTAACCAATCGTTTGGACCGAGGGGTGAGAATATTATATTTAAAATCACCTATTGCATAACATAATTTTTCAGATTTTAATATTACCAACAAATCATTTGCCAAGAATTAAAGTTTTTGTTTAAAACAGCACGTTATCTAGTAGGGACAATGTTTCAAGAATAGCGCCACCTGTCGGGGATTATGCAAACATCTTATATTGAGATGTCATAAGGAAAAGTCTTTTTGTTGTTTCTGACTGCTGAAGATCAACTTTCATAAGCAGTTTTATTTTATAAGCTTTCTCACATAGCATTCCGTTAAAGCAGAGAAAATAACTCAAATTTGAATGCTGACTGATACTATTCGTGACTTTGTTGTTGATTTTTTTCCGTGCATGAAAATGATCTTTTCTTTATGTCATGTTGCATGCACCCTCGTTTCCATGAAAACAATCAACAAACAAAAAAATATTGACTTTGTGAGTTATCTTGTTTTGAAATGTGATTTAGATTATGAAATGTGTATCGATTAAGGCTATTCATCGTTTATTTTACTTAACTATCCAAATCCCAGCATTAGTACAAAAGTCGCAAATTTTTTTTTTTTTGGACTAAGTTCTTTTTATTAGAATATTTAGATCAAACATAAAGATTTTTCTTATAACAGATTTTCTTTTGATAAGGCGTATCTTTTTAAATAAAAGTACTTTATATTTATACATAAGTCACTCAAATACTCACACTTTTATCTTTTTTCACAACTATTATATATTAAATTATTTATTTTGAAATCATTCTGAATGTCCTTTTCAATTTTTTTTTTACCAGATTTATTAATGTAAGCTGTATCTATCTTCCAGATAAAAAATCAACAACAAAGATAATATATAAAGAAGACGATAAAGACGTAGTAATGTTTTGCGTCTTATTTTAGTAATAAAGTGAGGGCGGTGCTGAAGCAAATTAAATATGGTTTTCATTGAGTTCTGTAAAAGATATTTTATTCATTTACTTTTGCTTCTTATGAGGTAACACAAGTGGTTATTGTGTAAAAGATAAGAATTTTCAGATAAAACTAATTTAATAAGTTATACAATGAACTTATTTTCTTATAAATTATTTGAAGATAAAGCAAAAAAATATTCGATAGATACGTTGAAATATATCTCCTAAATATGATCAAAATCATTAGGAAAAAGTGTTCTGTTGTTTAACACAATGAAGCGTGAAAAAATGTCTTAATTTAAAATAAAACAATTTGTGGTGTTATGATAAATCACAATAATTAATAAGTAGCTAACGGAGATAGGAATTTAAATTTAATTTGAGCTCTGCATATCATTTGATTATTCAGCTATGAAATTCCCTATTTCTAGGCCATTAGAATCACTGACTACAGTTTCATGACTTAGGCCATTAATTTCTGTATTAGTTAAATCTACGTTACAAATAAACATTTATAATAACTTATTTTTCGAAAGTGTGATTCCTGAAAGCACTGATGTTTAGGGAAATATCAATTGATGGCTCTTTACCAACTTATATCTAAATATCTTGAGACATATAATTGAAAAGAAAATTATTGATATCATGTTAAACATGTCTTGAAACATGACTTACAAACAAAGATATGTTGAATTCATATTGTTAAGTCCTTATTTTAATACGATTCCATACAGCGTTATTTTCTGTGGATAGTGATTTTCTTTAACTATTTTAAATAAGTCCTCAACTTCTTATAAAATAATATCACAACCTTGTAATTTTTCTATTTATGGTCATTTCAATATAAATCTCTTAATCAGAAGCATTCAGTATTTGCATCATAAAACTGTGAGAAAAATGCTGAGTATTTATAGTACTGAAAGGCCTTCGACTGTTGAATTGTTATAAATTGAGCAGAAAAACACCTAAAATCTACGTTTGCAAAATCAATTCTCTTGCCTGTAATTTAATGAGAATTTATATATTTTCAGTAAAAATTCGTTATATTATACAAGATATAAATTAATTTCTACGCAATACATTGATATAAGTACATTTTAAATTTCATAGTGTTTATAATAAAAAAATTGAAATTCTCTACGGTGATGTCATAAAATTAATGAAGTACATATTTTCAACACTTTCTTATGTGTGTATAGTGTTTCAATATAAATAATATATATTGAAAGAAAATATAAATAATTTTTCATAATGTGTAGTATTTGCTTTAAATAAAGAAAAATTTAAATTCTTCTAAACTTAAAGCAAATAGAAATATTAAATGACAAAAAAAGAACACAAATGAAATGAGGTTTTATTATAAAAAATAGCGAAATGGACAAATCGAACAAGGTCAGCTTTATCAGAGGGTGTTGACCACATTGGCGACTTTTCTGCCTCTGTCAAAGGATAGATGTCGCAATTTTGCCCCAAATCATGCAAAACCAACATATATAATTAAATGTATATACAAATTGAAGATAACATCATATAAGTACAAACAGACTTAGAAAATATCGTTGAAAAGTCAAAAGTTTAGAAATAATTTTGAAATTAAATATAATTAATTGCTCACAAATATTTTAAAAAGTCTAAAATTATTGATTTGGATTCCAATCTAAATATTAATTAAAAATTTTATCTTAAAGGTTTTTTCTTAGATATTGCTTTTAGTTTGAGGATTAAAAATCAATTACGTTTATGTATTTTATGAATGTATTTTTTTATTAGCATTCCTAGCAAGTCTTTTTTTATGTACATCTCTTTCATTTTCCAAACTGATGCGAAGGTACAGAACTGCGGGAGGTGACTTGACCGTGACATTGGCGGAACAGAACAATCGATGAACCGTTGCCATGGCTACTTTACAAATACATAAAGTTTAGTTACTTTCTCCCTTCGATTTAATTTTTCAAGAGCAGAAAAAAGAGAAATATTTCCAATTCTCTCTTATATTTTTACAACGCCATTACGTGCAGAATATTGTTATCCAACGGATAAAAGTTTTTATCTCATACAGTTTGAATGTCAAACGAAAATTTGGTATAAAAATCATTTTTATTTATGAATGCAAAAATTCGAATATCCTTATGTAATTCGAGTACTTAAGAAAAGCTTTATGTTTTTTACGTGAGATTAAATTGGAACACACTCGATCTATTTTAATAAATTCCAAATATATATAACATGTCTGATATATTAAGTACTTTTATAATTATATTCTAAAAAGAAATCAAAATCAATTTTTTTTCTATTATCTTTAATTAAATTTTTTTGTTTCGTAAATAAAACATTAATTATTTAATATATTGCAAACAATTTCCCCAAACTGTCACCCCTAGAAAAGAAGACGCAATTTTAATAAAACTGAAAATACTAAAAATCGTTACTGATCTGTATAATATTCTCTACGAATAGAAAGACGTGAATTGAATTCGGATTAGTTATATTATTTGAGAAGAATCATATAATTATATATTTTGATGATAATGAAAAAAAAAAGGTTTTGTGATCACTTTAAAAATATTTCTGATTTGTGAGACCCTCGTTTTTACGAATTCGTAGGAACTGATGAAATAGTTCTTAAAATGGAAAGTTCGTAAAATAAAAAAAATAAATATTAAATCTCAAAACTATTTTCTCTTTATAAATAAAACAAGTTTTATTAATGAATTATTTTTCACATACAGCACTGTTATAAGGGATGCACGTGCAAATATAAAATTCACATTAAAAAATAATTCTTAATTTCGTATTATTAATAAAAAAACCTTTTTTTTGTTCCAAAACTAAATTCTTAAATGCATATGTTACCATTCATTATATTCTCAATCATTAAATCAAATTACATATGAGTTCACATGTAAAAAGTTCTGAAATAAAATTTTGATCCTCACCAAGACGAGCGCACGTGTCCAAAGGGCGCCTAGAAAATCTGTTTCACCTCCAATCCTTGCAACTCGGATGCTTGAGACACGAAATTGCCTAAAAAAGTAAATTCCGGGATCTCAACATCCCGGAATTTATCCTCCCATTGTTTTATGTCAAACAACTATATAAAACAATGGGGAGAAATCAGATGATTAAAATGAATAGCAAACAAAAGTTGCGTGAAAATAAGTTTGCAAAAAAAGAGAATTTTCAAAATTTGAGTTCATAAATGTGTTGTCTCTGGGCTATGTTAGGGACGTAAAATCGTGATGTTCGAAAAAACAAATGTCTACTATATGTTCTTTTATTAGTTTTATGCTTTAAAAACATTGACATTAGAAAAAAATCTGTGCAGTTAAAAATCATTATTACTGTTTAATTGATTAAAAATTGTCTTTTTTTTGTGCTTTCTGTTCCATGAGCGGAATTCACATATCTTGTTCGCTGATTGGATAGAACTCTAAAATAAAGTCTATAAAAAGTTTAAAGTTTGGCCAGATTTAATTTCTACACCTGGCGAGGATCATTTTAATACATTTTTATCCCCTTTAAACCACAATTTCTGATAGCAAAATGTGATACCAAAATGACAAATGAAACTAAAGACGTTCGTAAATGTTCTCAATGCTAATTAAGTAATAAAAATTAACCGTTTAGTATCGTTCATTTCTGGAATTCTCCAAATTAGCTTTGGAATGCTTGTTTTGGACAAACGATTTCAATCGAAAACAGATATTTTCTTATCACTTTACATGGAATTTAGATCTTGTGATATTAAGACATTTTATAATATTATAGTTATATTATTATTATTAGTAGTAGTAGTAATAATAGTTTATTTTTAATATATATTAATTATTATCAATTTTGCAGTTGCTTGTTTAAGTTAAATGATTTCATTCGAAATTCATTATTCATTATGCAATTTAATTTGTAATTCAGCTATTAATTTTGGAAGGTTTCTCTAGACATGATTATATTCGGATATTCATCATAAATTAATTTAGCACCAGCGCAATTCTTTTGTACTTTATAACTTTTCTTAACGTTTCTTGTTTTCCACACATTGCAAATCAAAGCTCAATGAAAAATTAGAGAATTTCGGTTAAATTACTGAGATATAAAATGAATGGAGGGCTTTCAGTGATCAGGGAGAAAAAATCATTTACTCAGCTTTGTTCGAAACACCACCAAACAATGCATCAATGAAGATCCGCTAAAAGCAGATATTCAACGATCAAGAAAATAACGATAAGTTTTACTAATAATTAAGATTATTAATTTTGAACAAAAAAATATAACTTAAAACAATATAGTTTCCTAATTTTTCTATGACTTTTAAATGAGTGTACTATTTGATTAATCGATGAGACCTCAGAACTGATAATCCAATTTAAAACATCTTTTTTCTGTAGTAGAAACTAATAAATTACCAATTTATTTACCATTAATTTTATATCATTATCTTTTAAGTACTAATAATTTCCATTTTATAAAGATTTCAAAATTTTAAAATGTTTCATTTTGAATAGTTTGAATAGTTAGGTTAAAAAAAATACAGTTTAATTAAGATATCATGACCCGAGTTACAAACCATTAAAAAAGAAACATAAAACCTGTATTTTTCGCGGAGATTAATATATTATTCAACATAAATCTCCACACAACTTCAACACTTAAGTCTCACACCCAAATGTTCTTTTCTAATGTTGTTGCCAGAAGGCCGTTCTTAATGAAAAACTAATTAATATTCCACGTGCGCGACAAAAAAGGAACTTTATCGCACGTGCGGTCATAATAAACAAAAAGAAAAGAGTAAAAAAAGAATACTGTTTAGGAAATAGTTTTTTTTTTTTTTTTTTTTTTTTTTTTTTTTTTTTTTTTTCAATTCAGCTTGCTAAGTTTATACGTACAAATTAAAATATTTCTAAGAGAGCATGTATTATTAAAACATGCATCTACAGAAGAAATTTGTGTATATTCCTTTTCATTAATGTTATTATTGATAAATTTCTTCTTCCCTATATGAAATATTGATACTTAGACTAAAATGATAAATACAGTAAATTATTTTTTTTTATTTATTTAAATTAACTAGCCTTCAATAAATAGTTTTTAACAATTATTTTCATTCCCATCTTTAGAATTAGAAAATGGTTCTTTGCTATTTTAAACTTTGTTTCGGCCTATGGATCACACACACACAATTTCTTAAGGAATACGAAATATAATACTTTACAAATACAAAAGCATACATCATAATTTCAAAATGATTCTATTATATGCCATATCTTTAAGTATCATAATCGAATGATTTCTTTTAAGAGTTTCATTTTCATCTAACATTTTTCTCCCTTAATTATTAAAATATAACTCCTATGTTTTAAGTTATAAAAACCTCATGTATTCTACAATAGTATATTTATTTATATTATACATGAGAAATTTATAATTTAAATTACTAGAAACGCATAACGTGATAGATATATTTTTTTCCATCTTTGTCACTATTTGAGAATCACAAGTATTTACAATTTTACAAAAGTTACCCTTTATTCAAACACGTTTCTACGTGTTTGAATAAAGCGGTTCAATAAAACCGATTTATTAAAACCACTTTAAACATTTACTAATTAATTAAATTATTACTTAAATATTGAAATGAATTTATTTTTAAAGAAATAATTATTGAAATATTTATATAAGGCTCAATTTATATTTCGATACACTCTTGAAGGTACATACTTCTGAAGTAATTGGCCCGTAAAAAAGTTAGCATTACAATTTATTACTTTATATATAAAAAAAAACTGAACTGTGTTTGTGAACAAAGTAAGTATCTTTATCCAAAACTCACAGACACACTATTTTCTATGCAAGTAAAAATCTGTACTCGAGTTGGAAACAGATGCAGAAATGAGTTTAAAATAAAAGTTGTGCTTCAATTCGAGATTTTAATAACAGAATTTGTCCTTCATTTAAACTCGCTGTAATGTTGCTTACGTCACGATGTAATTTATTTAAAAGATCTTTCTGGAATTCCACTCGCTTCAAGCATGAAAACCTAGACCTTTCCCCTTTTAAAACTGTAATAAAGAAAATACATGTGCTGCATCGTGTGTTCTTTTTATATTGACGCATGATTTTTTTTAAAAATAATAATTTATTTTCGATATTAAAAATTGAAAGATTTATGAAATAACATTGTTTCTGACTAATACAGCGTATATGTTTCGCTTTTACCAATAACCTTTCAATCGCAAATGCGTTTTCGCAGATGAAAGGAATCCTCCCATTCGATTTGTTTTCAGCTGGGCCGTTACCAGAGACATTATTTTACTTGGAGGGACATGGGCAACTACGACTGGGAAAAAAGTAATCCATTAATTTTTCGGTAGACGTCTGTATTGATCGATATCTCGTGAGGTGTCTATCACACAATTTCAGATTTATGCTCGTTGAAAAGATGACATTTGACAGGAAAATATTCTCTTGCTGTTTTTTGTTTGATTCATTCAGTAATGAATACAAGATTTCAGAAATGCAATTCAACAAACAGAAAATCCGATATATTTTAGTTTTTCTCTTATAATGGGGAAAATACTAGCCAGGTGGCTAAAATTGTGAAAGATGTTTATCGTCCTATATAAGACTGTAACAACCAATTACGTACAATGGTTGTTATGTCGATTCCATTCGGGTATTTTTAATGCTTAAGATGCACCTCCCATGGATACAGCATCGTCGAGAATGTCAATAAAATATAAAAAAAAATTATCGAAGTTGATTTTATGTCAGCAGTCGCAGCTTCATGCAAGACCTAAAAATCTACATGAAAACTGTTTTAAACCTGTTTACAAAGCGAATCTGAAACAAGTTACATAAAGTTGACGTAAAAATAATGGATTCCTTTTTTCCCAACCTAATATTAAATATTAAAAATATTCGCTACCATTTTGAATGCAAACATGAATACTTCGTAAAAGGATATTTGATACAATTCGCAACATTTTTGATGAAATTTTCTTAGTTATAATTTGGTTTAATTCTTCGATGTGTGTGTGTTTGTGTGTGTGTGTGTTTGCAGAAACTGAAAAACTCTATTTTTGAGGTAACTGCCCCCCCCCCAAAAAAAACCGAACGGGAGTCATCAAGAGTGTCCAGAAGTCAAAATTATACTGTCATCGAAAGATTCGCAAAGCAATTCCTTGCTGGGTTTCA
>JAPDSC010076766.1:88589-103053 GCA_026290005.1 Latrodectus geometricus | reverse complement strand
AATAGAAACCTGTTTTTTTGGCCCTTTTCTATGTAGTTTTTTGCGAATTTTTTAATGTAATGGTTTTGGCATCATAAGACCATTGAAAAGTTTTTTTATCAGTGTATATATGAATATAGTAATGCTTGTACATATACATAATGTTTCTTACAAATATGTACTCTAATAGAGAAATTACAATATTTTCTGCTAGTATAATATACACTGATAGATGAAATGGTAATGTTTTCTATCAGTGTGCATATGTCCTCTTAGCTTCGTTTTTAAGCACAATTTTCATTGTCATCCAATGTCTCCCTATAATTCCTACTCATTCTTCCCGTTCGATGCACTAGCTGCGTGTGATTCGACTCCACAGTTTTTTTTATCGATTCAATTTAGCTGTAATTAAGGAATCATTTTGTAGAATAATTAAAGGTATATTTATTATTCTTTCTATACTTATATGCACGCATTTACATTTTGAAAATTTTTCTCTGTGTAAAATGAAATACTATATGGTTTTTAAGATATTTTTATGTGTAATTTAATTGATTATTGTGTTTGAAAGCACTTTTTCTTACTATTTCGCTAATTTTTGACATCTTAAGATTGTTTATATGCATTAAAAGTATTCTTCAACCGGATTAAATATTATCAGAAATTGTACTGTAAAATATATTTTCAATAAAATTCCTATATAATATAATTCCTTACATTGTAAATATATTATAGGAAACTATTTTTATAAGTATTTATGAAATTCTGAATATTTTGAAGTAGATCCTTGTATATGGTTCCTATCTATTCCTTAAAACAGATTTTAATGTATACATTATAATTCAATTTCTTATATAGTATCTAGTTATCAGAATTAATCAATCATATTACAGGCATTCAATTATGACGTAAGGCATCTATATATTCGAAAAGTTCAATGTAATAACACATTTAATACCCTTTGATAAGTATATCCAATATAAAAATTAATTTCGAATTGGATAAAATATCGTCATATGGGATTTTAATGTTTTTGAGTTTCTGGATGAATGACACAAAAAGTTTATCTAGGGTGTAGAGTCAAATCATGATGTCTTATCTCTCGTAATACAAGCGAATAATATTTTGTTTAATTCGTTATTTTGCTTATTCTTTATGATAAAAATATTATTTTCTTACATCAGTTTACAGTTACAACAGAATTTTTCTTAGTATATATCTAAAAATTTATAAATTATTTTTTTTATATTATTTGTATAACTTTCTTTGATAGTAAAATTTTAGGTCTCAAATATAATAAGTTGATTGATGTGTAAGATATAGAAGTGAAACCTACTTCCTTGTTGGTAATCAATGTGAATTTGCAATAATGAAATTAGATTCATATAAAATTGCAGAAAAATTTACTAAGTGCATTTCATCAAGTTAGGTCTAATCAGTAAAAAATATTTATACAGAATTAATATTTTAACCTTGAGATCACGTGTAAAATATCAATAATGCCTTTGTTTTACATAAACTAAAAAACTCAATAAATGTCTAGAGTAATTTCTATTTCATACATAATGGAGAGAAACAAATGATGTTTATACTACTAGCAACTGGGATTTCTGGCCAAAAGGTATTTTTCAGTTTAGTAGTTTCCAATTAATATCTTTAAGGTAATATAATTTTTTAGATAGGGAGAATGGGAAGAATTTTTTTCATTAAGGCGATAAATGAGTTTAATATAAAGAGAAACCTAAAAAAAGAAAGCATATCATGCATACATGTAAGAGATAAAATTTTTTTTTTTATATTTTTCAGTCTTAATATGCAAAATAAGTCTATCTAATACTTGCTTGGAACTGAAATTAAATGTCTGATAAAAGTTTTCGAAAGTAACGTGGCCATAAGTTAACTAGATATAATGTGCAAAAACATTATAGATATTTCATTATTGCTCAATCCCTTTTCAAAAGCAAAATAAATTCTCCATATGTTATTAATATTTAACTATATCCTTTAATAGCCTTATCAACAAAAACAAACGTTTCACTTAAAATACATTATGAGTACTTGTGTTAAATGCTTTAACGTGCTTTTGGGAATTACTTAATCTTAACAAAACAACATAAATATTAAATAAGAGTGTCAAATCACTATTATCCCAATAACCGAGAACATGTTTTCGTTATGTATTTTGTATGTATGAATATCTAAATAGAAATTTTATCAAACAACTCCCCATAAAATGTTAGCATACTTACTGATAATGCATCACAAATATTTGGTTGTTTTCAACCGTCCTTCTAAGTATCATCTTTTGCGTGCATCAAAACCATTATCTTTGAAGATTTCACGCATTTGATGGAGGGTGCTTATCTGTTTGTTATTTTGCAGAATACTTAGTGAGACAAAAAAATTAAACTATACTGAAAAGAATCTCAACAAGAGGAAATTTATTCCAGTTACCAAACGTAAAATTCCTTACCGGGTTTTATTCAAACTGTTTAACTCCTAAGTAAAGGCCTAATTGTTTTTCTGACAGCTCTAAGCGTGTAATTACATTACTTGATTTGTTTTGTATGCAACAAAGTAAGAAAATCTCTCCGAAATTCAATTTGAATAATAAGTAGACGTGAAAGAAAATGATTTTAATTGACTCTTTGTTTCGCAACACACAGAATCATTCGAAATAAGAATTTCGAAAAAAAAAATGTATAGTAGAATTTTTATTTGCTTGTGTGCGCACTTACAAAGAATTAGTAGAATTCTTAACGCTTCTGCAATTCCTAATAATGTATCGCTGTCGCTCTCAAGAGTTTTAACAAATTGTTGAATGATTTTATGACTAATTCTCGTTTTTATTAGCCTATATTATGATTGTCGACAGATCAAATCTAATTACTGTCAAATTAATTATTCATTTATGTGATTTACTTTTAGTTACAAATGTATCTATTTCTTTTTTTAAACTCTGCATCACCATATTATTTCTTTTTTTAAGTTTTTCCAACTCGCATCATTTTAAATTATTCTTCCTTTCATAAAATAAAATTATTAAATTGCTACAAACACAAATTTATTTATATATAACTATACATCTTCAATTACGAATATTTTTTTGTTTATCTTTGACTGAAAAAATGTATTATTAAAATGTACTTTGTTTAATAATGCAGATTTTTTCTCATAAATATATGAGGGCTAATTTTTTTAAGTCAAGTTGATAGTTTGTTCGCAGCTTTAGAAAATATTTTTAAACACAGAAAATGAATAGCAAACGATGAAAGAGTTTGTGTCTGATCATAGCTTTTTGTCTGCATTTAATATAAGCAGCTGTTTTACGATATTTAATAAGAATTTATGAGTTGTAACACCTGCTGCTGATTAAACTATCTGAAACAGGAAAGATATGTGCTTTTGGAAATACTCTTAAAAAGTAGTAAAGAAGCGTTGATTTTTTTTATGTATAATTGGTTACAAAATATTTTCTTTAAAAATATTCTCCCTCAAGACAGCCTGTTTCAGAGAACATGGTACACATTTAATGTATATACAAATAAATTATATTTAAGGGAACTCTAAAATCATATATTTATTTTTTACATAAGGATTTAAGTTGTATGTCTCATTTATATACTTCGAAATATTTATGGAAAACTTTCAGTTTAACAACGTATGTTATATAAAACATGATATTTATTTGCACATATGATATATACATGCATTTCTAATTTATTATTTCTTTCTTTTAAAAAATACATCATATTTCTTTCAGATAAGGATATCTTGCTAATTCATGATGAAACTTGGTTAAAAGAAAAAAAGCTCATCAAATTTCTTATATTATATTCAGCTCATTAAATATTTTTAAAACTTTATTGTTAGTATGGTGGACAATATTGATGAAAAAACGTTTGTTAGTCCTAGTACACTTATGGAACTATTGTGATGGGAAAGAATGTTTTCAAAAATAATATGATATTGGAATTCTTTAAGCAACAAAGACAAATTAAGAGTGATAATTTTATCTGACATAACATTCTGTGAATTTGTCTGATGATAGATAATGTACAAAATCTATCTAATATTGTACTAGTGTCCTTCTTTTAAATAAATAGTGATTAGGTGATATTATATTAAACTCAGACATACTAAAGGAGATTATAGGCGTTTAATTAAACTTGGAAACATTTGTCGATGTTATTTTAAGGGTAAATTGCTTTCCAAATAATTTTCAAGTGTGTCAGTGTATTTAATTAAATGCAAAGCTTCAGCTATCACAATTTTTATCACAATACTCTAAGGTAAATATGATAAAAATAAAAGTAAATTTAATTTGTCTAACAATATTATTACAATGAAATGCACGGATAAATTATGAAATTATAATACATTATTTTAATTATATGATTTCCCAAGATTTTCATGGATGTAGATTTCACATTTTATAGTTGTGCCTTATTCTTTAAATCGCAACTACTATGAGAAAAATACTTCCTAAAAAGGTTCTCGAAAAATATGTGGTCTCAATCAAAACAAGTTTACTAAATGTCACATAGAACGCTAGGGTTTCAACTCAGATGATGAATAGGACACTGTTTACTATGCCAGATCTGTATCCTGTATAATATATTCAATTGTATACAAGATTATTGTACTATACAGATAAAATTATATATTCACACGGAACCATGGCAAAGCATATTGGAATGCTTCTCTCCAAAGCCGTAGATCACATATTAATGTGAAATAATGCTTAACAGTACGCATTATTTGCATCAAATTTACATCTATATCCTCTAAAAGAGAAGAAAATTTAACAAGTAGAGTGTAGTTTTCATTTAATCACATCACATTATGATAAACATTATACAAATAAATCTGTAATTATGATAAATTTTACATTATAATAGATTTATCTGTATGATTTTTATCCTAATGTGATGTGATTAAATGACTATATGCAGAAGCAAATTAGAATAACTGTAGTTGAAAGAAGGAAGAAAATCGTGTGCATATAAATATGAAATAATATATGCACACAATTTTCCTCCTTAAAAATTAAAAATTTTCCATAATTTCATGAAGTTATGAATGCAATTCTACATCAAAGCTGCGTTATACGAAGGGTATTAATAGCATCTTGCTTGATTTAATGATGTTAATCATTATTAACTTAAAATAGACTAATATTTTTAACTATATATTAAAAAATTATTACGTACAATGATGTATTTTATGCAGAAATTGTAAGCAAAAATACGAAAAAATGAAATTTACTGCATTATATAAATACTTATAATCATTTTGATTAAATTTTTATAAATCAGAGTTTTTAGCTTACATTTCAGCCTTCCCAAAAGATGACAAAGATTGAGGTTGTGCATTTATATACCTATTTTTAGACATTGATCCTTGTTTATCGAAGACCTCTTACGACATCATTATTATGACCTTTCATTCCCAGTCAACTCCGATCTTCCTTAATCACCAACTATTAATAACAGATGCCTCCGAGAAACCGCAGAAAGCAGTTGAATATGATGTGACATTAAACACCCGAGCATTTATTGAGCTTCTTGCCTGAGGATTAGGATACTCCTATGCAATCCCGCAATTCTCCCGAGATTTCAAAAACAGAATCATCTATTATTTCCATGGGTTTTGTTACATTTTCCCTACACTAGACAGGAACTTTTTTCTTCCAGCCAGAGACTTTATTTGATTTGTTATTTCCCTTAATGATCTGCTGAGTGACGAGAATTAAAGGAAAAGACTCGTCATTTTTTTAGAAGGAAAAAGATATTTTTTTCTAATGTAAAGTTAGTTTAGACTTATATACATACACATGTAAGCTGCCTTATCATAAAATAAATTAATCTTTTTTTATGACAGAAAAAGATATTTTTTGTAACGTAAAATTATCTGAAACAGAACAAAGTGCAATTAAAATAAAAAAATATATGAAGCAATATAACATTTATGTTTACAAATATTTATTAAAAATGTCTGTAATATGTATTCTAATGAAAGATTGCAACTGAATATTATATTTGTAGCGCAACATATATCAAGGTTATAGTGGTGAGGGTATTTCATGAATTGCAAAAATTGTTATTTATCGAGTGCTTATTTGCTTAGAATTTAATTATTCTTAAATTGTATCTTACATTAAGTTTTCATGAATGTGTATTTCATTCATTTCAACTAGTGAATGCACATATTTTGCAAAACTCAAATTTTATTCTAAATAAAAATTTGAATTATTATAAGAATTTCATAAATTATATTTTTGTAATAATTTTTCATTCAAATTATTTTCAGAAAGAATTTATCGACTTAAAATTTTGACAAAATATTTCATTGCAAATATTATTTTAAAAATTTTGAAAAGTATTAAAAGTATTAATACGTTAATGTAAATATGATTAATATTTCATCCAAACATATTAGTATTCATAACTGCGCCATGTTTCATTGTGAAGGATACACTTTTTCACATTTTTATATAAGTTTTTTTGTTTATTTTTCAAAACTATCTATCTGTATTCTGAAGTTCACTATATATATATATATATATATATATATATATATAAAATATAAATTAATTTAAAGCTATATTTTAATTTTAACCCTCTTATTGTAAGTGTATGATGCACTGTATTTTCCTTAAATATTATTTGCATAATTTTCTTCATCAGAAAGTATAAAATAGTTTTGTATTCCCAAAACTTTTTCTAATGTTTTAATTATTTTAGTGTGAGTAAAGAAAATTTTTGCCTTTTACGTATTTAAAGATGTGATTCCACTAGAATCATAATTTTTCTTACATAAAACTTGTATTCTTGCTTAAAACGTGTTGAATATTTGTGTTTTGTTTAGAAGTTTGTATTACATTTTAAAATATACTTCGCTACATTTTAACTTCTCTTTAAACTTTTACATTCTTGAATATGTTATTCTAATTATATTTACATATATTACGCAAATATTATAATTTTATATTTTATACTCATGTACAGTATTTTTCAGTTTTTAACTGATTAATTTATATTCAAAAGTATTATAAACTTTTCAGGTTTTTAAACAGACAATTAAATTGAAGATTATTTCATGTACAGTATATTCATACAAAGTATATATTATTGATAATTCACCATATTCATAATAAAAAACTAGTATTTTGCAAAACATTATAGAATTGTTGTTTTTATTGGTAGAATAAAAAATATTGGAATTTTTATGCA
Source organism: Latrodectus geometricus (assembly GCA_026290005.1). Lineage (NCBI taxonomy): Eukaryota > Metazoa > Arthropoda > Arachnida > Araneae > Theridiidae > Latrodectus > Latrodectus geometricus. The sequence goes on along the minus strand of JAPDSC010076766.1, from coordinate 95,839 downwards.
TTTTGTAATGGGCTGTTTTGAAATGTCTTTGGTTTCATATTTGATATTATATTCCAAGGGATCAATAAAAGTCGTAACTCAGAATACTTGAAAAAAATAGAAAATACATTTATTGATACATACTTCCTTTGCATTTTCACTTACATATATATATTCAAGAGATATCTAGAAAAAATTAATTTGCTTTTAAGCAGAAAACAGTATTCAATTACAGTTTCAAAATTCATAAATATTTAATTTGCTATTTACGCCATTTGCTTATTTTAAAATGTTTTCCTTACTATGAAATATTTTTCTTTCAGATTTATTTAGACTAATACAAAAATACCTTCTTTCGAATAAACTTCTGCAAAAATAAGTATCCAACATTTAACTATCACCCACAAAAATTTTACATCTGCATTAAATTCTGTTTATAAGCAAATACTAAAATATTATTGCGATCTACTTAATAGTTTCTCACCAATTTACTGCAATTAAATTTGCAACAAAATTGATCTGTTTATGCATCATAATATTTATAAATGGATAATTTTGTTCTTTGTTTGCTGTATGATATATGGTTGCTTTAATACTAACGTGAAACTGTTTGAAAAGTGTCCCGTTAACGTGGAATTCAGTTAGTATTTAGTTTATTTCAAGGTTAATAAATCCAACTATTCCAAAGAGATGATTAGATTTTAAAGCTCAGATTCCATGAAATGGTGGGAAGATGTGAAATGTAGTTTTACTTATATTTTATATATTCTTTATTTATCTAAATATTGTGTGCAATAAGAATAATTCACAGTAATTTTTATATATTCAATTGATTCTGTATTTCCATATTTATTTTATAAATTTATGTAAGTATATATATAATCGAAGTTTGAAACACCAATCAAGATTATCTACAGAGTAACCTCGAATAGATTTCTAATGAGGTAAAATTTGAAATTGAATCCATGTTGTTATATACATTTTTTTTTAAATTGGAAAGTATATGAAAAAATTGTATTATAATTATTATCTTATTTATAAAATACTGTCTCTCTTGAATGAATGTTATTTCACTAGATAATTTTATTTATTTCTAATGCCTGGCCACTAAGATAACTTTCAACTTTCAACTTTTAACACAACAACAGTCGGAATTGTTGGCAATTTATACAGTGGGCCATATAGTGGGTTAGCAATTTTTGCCCTGAAGGAAAAAGAGCCTTCATTGCTTTAAAAGAGAGGCCAATCAGAAGATTTTAGACTTTGCTTCCAACTTCCATCTGTATTATTGTATCTGGAGGACATTAAAATATCGATCTGTTTTATATGACCTTGCCCCTTTTGACGTACTTGACATGTTTTCGCTTAGGTCGGGAATACAACTCACTACCTTTTGATGATAAGAATGACTCTGTTTCAAGCCAGTCTTTTGTGCCCTTTCTCATTAAACATAAATGATTGAATTTCTCAAGAAAAATTTGTTAATTTTTATTTTTAATTAAAATTTAAAGCAATGTTACTTTTTAAACATATATTGAGAGTACAAAATAAAGAGGATAATAGTTCCAATACATTTTATTTATTAATGTATGATTTATTTTTATCAAGAAAATAAAAGGGATGTTAACGAAGAAAATAATTCATAAGATTGATTATTCTTGAATCATTTTCAGATATTTTAAATTAAAAATCACTACAAGAAAAATATTTAATTTTTGCTAAAATATTCAGTTAACTAACATGAATTACTTTATAAAATAAAATTAAAAATACTAACATGTCATTAACCTTTTTAAATTTATATATTATAAGTGGTAAATTACTTACTGCAACATATAGTTACTTACATTTTGGGAAATTTATCTAAATAAAAAAAAAAACTGTTCGATTATTATGTATAATATATTCATGAAATATTTTTTATGTACTATTATTGACTAAAATATAATATAAAAAGATAAGTTTCGCAAAATGTCTAAATCAAGGCCTGTTATATATATAAATCAATTTTTAAAATTTGCATAACAAATATTTTCAGTTTTTTTTTTTTTTTTTTGTCGTCGAGTGTTAGCCAGACAGGCAGTATGGGTTCGCTGCTCCGCTCTTTCAACTGAACCGTAATTGGGTGTGGAGTCCGACTTCCTCAGTACACACATGCCTTAGGAACCCGTTTATAGGGTAAGCAACCATTCACACTCCGTTCAAACAAGGAAAGGACAAATACAGAGGAGAGAGAAAGAGAAAGTATATCCATGCCCAAACAGGGATTCGAACCCAGACCTCCCTATCCGCAATCAGGCACGCTAACCACTAGACAGAGTAGGCGGCAAAATTTTTTGTCAGTTATATATAAAAAGTAGTAATCTCACTTCAGTATACATTTTCGTGTGATCCGAGGCATTACTTTATGATCTAATGTAACATAAGATAAGTGCTAAAAAAGCTGTTTTTTCAAGAAGTGAGTAGATTTTAATATCATAGTTTGGGGAAGAAGAAATCCATTATTTTGAAGCGATATTCAAGGCTTTATTTGAATGTTTTTGATTAACTTTTAGCGAATGATTTCAAACTGTTTTGTGACTGATTTTTAACTTCATGACAGCTAACATGCTGGTCAAATTTGGACATTTTTGTGACTTTATCTATATTTTTGACGATGGGCCCACCTGTGCGATATGCATCTTTAACATAAAATATACCTGAATGGAATCGATGAAACAAAAGTTACTCGTATGTTACAGTATCAGGACCATTAATAAATACCATTCTCGATTTTCAATTGCCTGACTTGTATTTTCACCTTTATCAAAGAAAAACTGTGAATATACTGACTTCCATTTTTAACACCCTGTACCTGAAAACTGAATGGACCAAACAAAAACAGTAAAAAAAATGTTTAATGCGAAGTGGGATCTTTCCAATATGTATAAATCTGAAATCGTATGATCGATACTAAACTATGTACCGAACACAACAATCATCGACTGTTTTTTTAATCGATGATTGTAGTGTTCGATACACTACTTTATACATTTACTTTATTTTTTTTATGTATGATTTTTCCCCAACTTAATATTATTCTAATTCCTTTTACTATTTTTACTTGATAATGCGGCTGATTTCAATACTTTTTTTAAAAAAAATTCATTTTGTGTAAATTTGCTGAGCTCAAAAAAATTTGAATTTAACTACCTTAAAGATTAGAAAAAATATCAGCCAAAGTAAGTGTCATAATGGTCAACTGAGGCTGATGAAAAGAACTAACAAAATTATCCATTTTAGTTTAAATTTTAAAAAAACGCATTTAAGTTACTAGCTTATAAACTAATGTGAAAACGTTTATTTCATTTATCATTTTTCATATAGAAGGTTACTTTTCATTAATTCAATACTTAACATAGAAGTATAATTAAAAAATTAAACTTTTTCATCAAGAAAATAATTGTTGTCCGTGAGGACATAAAATGTCATTAATTAAGTAATGAAAGCTAAATTGAAATATACCTTGTACACTCTCTCATTATGCGTAAAACACAGATGATTTGTCTGTTATAATACTATATAAAAATCACGGTGGCTTTTGCATCATTTATTATCATATATTGTATAAATTGTTAAAACATTTTACTTAATTATAAATTGAATATCTTAACTTGTTATTATTAGCTGAACTTTGTAATATATTAACACAAAAACTCTATTTAATGAGTTACTAATTGGAATTAATTTTATTAATATGTTTATCAGTTTAAAAATATTTTACAGTGATTTGCATTGGCAATATGAATTGTATGGGGTGGATCAAAGAAATTTAACTCATCTTAACTGGAGTCTTCATAGCGCTTAATATTAGTTTACACACACAAGTTTAACTATTAATTTGATTAATTACTCCACAAGTTTAAATATTAATTTCGTTATAGTGGACTCACGTATATGCAAAAATTCAATTTGAAAAATGAATTTCACACCAAAATTTGATAACAAAAGAAATGAAATTTTTTTTACAAGGTAAATATTTATTAGAAAAATGACATTTTATTGAGCTAATATACTAATGAAAGAACATAAACAAGAATTGCTTTTTAAAATAACCTAATTAAAGCATTTTTTGTCACACTGTATGAATAATATACTTTGAAAATCAAAAGCTAAATTTTTATAATTAAAATTTGTATTTATTTCATTTTGAAAAAAAGTTACTTCGGGAAGTGAAATAGGAATAACGAAGAATTAGTAAGCATAAAAATTCCAAGTCAAAAAATTTTATTCAAACTAAATCATGTGACAATACTCTCTGAAAGTTTCTATAAACAATAGATTTAAACTGAAAAAATTTTCTCCCCTGGGAAAATTATTATATTATGAAAAAAACAACTTCTGTTTAAAGAATTTTAAAACGGGATTCTCTTTGTTTAATTTTATGTTTGATAAAAGAAAAGTCATTATACAAATATCTCGCAACATAATAAAAATGTATTGAACTGAATAATAAAAAAGCAAAAAATTTTAAAATGTGCAATTTTTTTTTACTCAATAACAATGTTTTATGAATAAAAATATAGCGAAAATTTTAAACAATTGGAAATTTACTACCAAAATCAGGAAACTAATGTGGTATTAAGCCACGACATTAATATTACTCAGAGTTCTTGGTCCATGCTTAAGTGAATATTAACTGTTCTTCAAACAACATAAAATAACTTAGGCAATCTGAAGGGAGCAAAACCAAGAGCATAAATGAAACAATCAATGTAAAAATGTCTTCCATACAGTTTGAAACTAAATGCGAGTCAGGGAGTAGAAAAGACAGCGTAACATTCCATTTCATTGCGCGCTGACTTCAGAAAAAAATAATGGATGACACAATAAAAAATGAAAAAAAAAAGCTAAGACTGCCAGGAAAGATAAAAGCCCTTCTTTGCGGACCACTTCTCTTCGGGGGAATTTCTTTCTTCGTAATAAAGCATTGCATAGCACAAAGAATTTCCACAATGGTTAATGAAAAAAGAGAACTCATGGTCTAAGTAGCAGAGCATGAGCGCCATCATGGGCCATAGAAACCGTGACTGAAAGTCACTGACCTATGAGTTTAACACACTTAATGTAGCGTCAAAGTACTGTTAAGCATTTATGTGACAAAGTCTAGGGCGCGGTTGTATTCAGTTTTTTGTTCAATAAAAATCCTCGAGTTATGTATTCGCAATATGTCACCGCCACTAATTCGGACAGACAAATGGCACTCATAATGGGGATGATGATGATGAGGTAGATTATAAATCATCGTTATTGTACTTCAAGAACGAGTATAATTGGGATGGGAGATCCACCTTAAATTATAATTTCCTAAAAAAAACATGCCAAAATTATTTTCCTTCGAAATGAAATGTTGGACTTACTAAAGAAGTTATATACAATTCCTTTATTTTCCTTAACTTTTCAGTACATTTTGGGGTTTTGTATCAAAATAGTTAAAAATTCAATGAGTTCAATAATTTTTTATTTGAAATTGATCAATTTCAGTATATTTTAATTAAAACAATTTTGAGTTTAAAAGCAAAAACATTATATATATATATAAAAGAATTTGTATTCTGAAAAATAATTTGTAAATATATATATGCATTTATGATTGTATATATGAATATTATAAAGGAAATATTATTGAAGTTGCAAAATATAACCAAATTGGGATTATTCATTACAGAATTATTGTTTTAAAGTTATAAAACTTTAAAATAGTAATTCTGTAATTAGAATGAAATGTGTGTTTCCTTATTAATATATAATTTCTCATTTCTGTGTTAATTTCATTTTTAAATTACATTTTTATGCACAGCTTTAAAAACAGTTTTATTTGATTAATCATTAAAATAATAAGCAGCTTCAAAGCATAATAAGTAATTATTAATATTTGATGACCACACAATGAACAATCTAATTTAACTTTTAATGATTAAAGTATTAATAAAAGATGCATTTAAGAATTATTTCACGAAAAGGATTTATTACGAGAATATCTTAATAAAATTTCAAATAACAAATGGAAAATATTATACACATTTTGTTTAATAATTAATTAAATGAATGTGGAGAAAATTTTGATTTTTTTAATGAGTTAATTATCTGCAAAAAAAGTCATTTGTTTTATTAGTGCTACAATTTACATTAAAAAACAATTTTATTTATTTAGCAAATTTTAAATTATCTTTCTCATATAGAAACAATAAAAAATTACAGCTTTGTTTTTAATTAATTAAATTTAAAACAAAAAATTCATAATAATCCATGTAATGCAAATATTTTAATTCCTTAACTGCGTTAAATGTTTTAGCCAAGGAGCCAATTTTGAAAATGAATAATAGTTTAAAATAAGTATAAAATTTATTCCTGCTGTTACTCATAAGATATTGATTATAATGCAACAGCTACCGAGAAAGTGAAAAATAAATTTCAGTCCAGTGTTTCAAATAAATTTGTTTATGAAATTTGTAATTTCTTCCAAAGAATATAAAATATTTTATTCAAAGAGATTTTAGCTTTTTCATACTAAATTATGCCTTAAATAAATCACTTATTAAAAGTTCACATAAAAATCTAAATACATGCCTGGTAAAAGTCACTTAAAATGTTAATGTATTCTTCATTTTCAAGTCAAGAAAAATTGCTTGAGATTTAAAACCTAATATTGTACTGAATCATCTCTGATCTGTAATTTGTGTGTTTACAATTGCTCAAATATATTTTTGAATAATCATAACTCAAAAAAATAATAAATACAAATCTCAAGAGAAAACAAAAAATGCGTGACAAAAGTAAGCAGTAAAAATCTCAAGCTTTTGGCTGAAATAGCCCAATTAAGCTAGGATATATATATATATACGCTCATGTTTCTTTTACCATTCCTCACATCCAAAATCCTTTGGATTAGGGAAGTCAAAATTCCGATGAAACAAATCTGATAGAATTCGAAAGCACCTCTTTCTCCATGCATCACACCAAACTTACTTTTATTTTAAAAGTAGTTTCAACGTAAGTGAAGTATTTTCATTTTTCCCTTTATTGCGCCCAAAAAGGAAGACAGTTTTTGTTTTTTTTTTCTAAATCTCGGCTTTCTTTAAAAGAAAAACAAAAACAGTATTTGTGTTAAAACTGTGTCTTTAATCTTGTGTTTTTTTTTGTATTTGTTTCATAGGTCTTTAAGAAATAATAGCAGGCATGATAAAATAATATATATATATATATATATATATATATATATATATATATAT
>JAPDSC010076766.1:58591-88489 GCA_026290005.1 Latrodectus geometricus | reverse complement strand
ATATATATATATATATATATATATATATGAAAGATACCATTTCTTGTTTTTTCAATTTTTATATGAATAACAGAAAGTGATTAACTTTTTTTAGATTTGCCTTAAGTATCTAAGATTATTTCATAAGAGTGGACATTATATACAAAGTAAGAAATTAAGATAATGTAACTTTTTGAAACAATTTTACATGATAAAGTAATGAATATTTTTCAATATGTTGACCTGTAATTGAAAGAAACAGAGACAGAAATCAAAATAAAACAAAATATAATTTACTAAAGAAATCTAAAATAAAATAATTTATTTATTAGTATTGTAAAAAATCTATTACTTTTGTGTTAGTTTATATAATAAATTAATAGCCTTTTTTTTAAATGTATAGAGTGATTTTAGGTTATTTAAGAGTATTTTGTATTAGTTTAAACTATAACTAGAATTAATAAACCCTATTTTTAAAATCTGCTTACTAATCATTAGAAAATTGTAAAATTTACTGATGTGCTTATTGAAAGGATTAGAATTACTTCCAGTGAAGTATAAAATAGTTAATGTCACCATAAGTTTTTTCCGAATATTACTGCACAAATGAGCACTATTATTTTATTCCAAATACACAATTAATCATACCCTTACAATAGTTTAAACTTTTTAATGACAAATTTTTTAAAACTTTTTTTGAATTTGATTTTGTCATATTTTACTACTTTTAAATCAATTTTCCAACTTTTACCACCCCAAAAGTATTCCACATATTGACCATTCTTTTATCACTTGAACTCTCAAGATGGCCTTTATTGAAATGTGCTTTTAAATGCTTGTTACCTCATGAGGGAATTTTGCCTTAATGTAAAGTGAATTTTGTAGCAAATACACGACTTATAAAAACTACATTGATTGAAGTATGCAAATCAGATAGGAAAAAAATTACAATAATCGAAAGCATTTTTTAGAAAATGTTGCCTTTTACGCATTGCTGGGAAAGGCTGATATTGTCACATTGGATAGTGCGTTGAACTACTTCATAAAAATTGTGAAAGCACATCATGCCAAGCCATGCTAAATTTCTATTCTAACAGCAATCACTGCAAGACTGACATCTAGAAAGTTTAATATTTTTTGGAAGTACAATGACAATATTCTTTTTGCTTTCTAAGAATTTTCTGCGTAATTGAAAAACTATGCTGAAAATTCACTCCATCTAGTCGCCTTTTACTGTACTACCAAGTAAAACAATTATTTTCTGGGTTTCCAGATTATATAGGTGAGTGTATTCAGTGCATCCATCCACTTGCAAATGCACTCAGTATGCTTACAGGAATGCATAGAGGCCGTTGCGAATTGATTGCAAAGTTACTAAAAATTGGAAGTGTAACATTAATAAGGTGTCATGAACATGTCGTATTAATCATGACACAAAAAATTCAAAATTGTATAAATCGCTTCATATAAAGTATGTTGTTCATGTATGATAATGTGGATTGAAGACTTTACAATAATTTGAAATTATTATAAGGAAACATTCCAAATTCTCACGTTATTTGAATTCATGTTAGACCGTCACACCAACAGCAAGTCTCATAATTCTAGAGCGATGTGTGAATTGTAATTCATTATATTTTTGATTAGTATCAACTTTATATCCAGTTATATACATCACCTCACATGGTCCCAAGCCTCCATAAAGCATATCCTTAAATCTCAAAAATTAGTATCATGGCAAACCTCATGGATAATAGTCCACCAGGGACGAACTGCTAACAAAATAATTACTAAAGTCTCTGAGCCACACTTACTGGATAACCCGTACATAAATTATTTCGTTACTGAACACGGTCCATTCCCAACCTACTTTTAATAAAACAGAACATCTTCATCTGTCTGTTTCTGAGGCAATATCTTTACATTAAGCAATACACCAATACAACCAAGTATCATAACCAATACCCTCGAAACCTTAACTGCACTGATCTTCTTCGATTCTGCCTTCGTTCAGCTCTCCACAAGAAAAAATTAACATTGATCTCAAGAACAGAGGTCCCCCTTCTATCAGCTCCACAGACGATTCATAAGACTCAGACTTCTAACACATAATGTTTCAGAAACCCTAAACTTTCAGTTAGAAATTTCACAACTGAAATGACTACATTTTAATTACCAATCATATAATTAAAGACTCTGCAGACACAAAATAGTAGTACTCCTTATTTTTACACATAACGTTTTCTTGTCGTATTTTATTATACTTTTAAATTTCCCTATGGTGACGAGTGGACTAAAACCGATAACCGAATGATACTATACGGGGTCCTCTCTCATATTTTATGTATATATAGTCGTGTATTCATTTATTTGAATGAATATAATTCATATATTCAGTTATTTGAATGATGTTCATAAATATTGAAAATAATACGATATCAAATGTAATTTTGATCAACATTCAAATTTGAAAAATCTGAAATTCAATTATAAAATAGCCTACACTGTTTACTATGTTATTCTAGTGATAATCCAATTTTATACAAAAAATTTTACAGTTAATGATGATGCATAATTTTTCAAATGAAAGCAACAAATATAGTTGAATGAATATGGGAAACCTAGTTTTAAAATATAGCAATTATATTATACTTATAATATGCACATGATACAGTTATAACATGTGTTTATACAATTATTGTACATTTCTTTAATATACAGCTCTTTTTATTCTTATATAGTAACTGAAAAACTTAATTTTTCTTTCTGAACAGTTATAAAAAATATAATACATTTATTTTTCATTATTTTCTTGAACTTATTAACTTAATAAATACGTTCAAATAATTTCTATGGGTGCTCTCTGTTCTTTTATAAATAAAAATAAAATTTCTCTTATTGAAATTATTTTGTAACCATTATAAAAAAAGAAAGGAATAAAGTAGAAAAAGATGAATGTACCATAAATAATTATGAGTAAAATTAATTTAAAGTATAAAGTATAAATTACCAGAAATGAATAATATAGTTATTAATAAAGTTGCATTATTTTTATGCAAATTAGTGTTAATTTTTAATATGAGTTACTACATCGTAGAAATAAATTCTACTCAGTGACTTAGCTATGTTGCAATTGATTAGTAAGTAATTAATTTTCGAATTAATTTGGTTTTCACAATATTTTCTTAAAAATCTAGCACGATACTCGAAAATATACTTCTTAAACTGTGTAGTGGTCAATCGACACGGTTGTTTTCACAAAATCGTTATTGTTCCATATCTATGTATCACAAAATTGCTTGATGTAAAAAAAGCTACAAACCTAACATTTCGTGTTATTTTAAATAAATTAATAAATTGAAATTAGCAAAACATTTACACTAAAATTCGTTTTACTTTTACTCTCCTAGAAAGAAGATTTTTGGAGCCATGTTTCACGAGAGAATTATTCATTCAACATAAGTTTTTTACATGATTACTTAATAAAATTAATTTGCTTTGTAAACGAATACTTGATAAGTTTCTAATTATGAAAATTCTGTTCAGAATGAAAAATTATTTCGTATAATCTGCATTTAAAAAGAAGAATTTCAAGGAAAAACTTTGAAACGAGCAATAATTTAAAAAAAGAAAATCAAAGAAGAACAATAAAAGTGATATATCATTTTACAAATCATAATTCTGTTTTAGAATTTAAAACTATGTCCTCGTTTGTGTTCATTAAATTACATATCAAATTCAAGCTCATTTTCAATCCAATTATTTCTTAAATGAAGATAAAAAAAATTATTAAATGTATTTTAGGATCACATGCATTTGGTATCATATCTGGTGCTAGAATTAATTTTTTGGGATTGATATTTTGCTTTTCAGGTTAAGAGTAACGAAGGTACCTAAATTAATTTACTTGATTAATAAATGCGACTTGATTATGTCAAAAAAAATTTTATCGCGAATAGAAAACTGTTTCCATTAAAACTTAAAAGAATTCGAAATCAGCTTATGCTTATCTAATCCTTCACAGAAACAATTACGTTTCAGAAAAGAAGATTTTATCTGGTATATTGGATTGTCTGATACTGCAAATACAATAATTGTCAGCAACTAATGGGTGATAAATATTTTAAAATTTTTCTTTTAAATCTAATTTCCTTGATAGGAATTTTACTCTCAAAAAATATGTATAATTACTTTTTACTTAAACAAAATTCTAACTTCTTTGAATTCAAATATTGGAATACAATATTAGGAACATGGCATCCACAATTAGGCATCTGTAATATTGAAATAAATGAAATAAATTTGAATTTCCCTTAAATGTAAGTAAAAGGTCAAACAATTTAAATCAAAAAGAAATTTAATTTAAGCTTCTTAATTTTTACATTTTTCCTTTTTCTCTGCATAGACTCATTAAATGAATTTTAGGTTTATGTATTCCTTAAATCTTAAGGTATATTCTTATTATTAAAAAGTAGATTTTTTACTCAGTTTGGAGAAAATTAATTAAAATTATTTATTAATATTATATTTATAACAATTAAAGGAACTGAAATCACATAAAAAGTAGTATCTAGCCTAAGATAAATGATCCAATTTTAAATCAAAATTAAAATCAGATTTTATTACTACTTTTGTACTTCATTCATGTTTTATACAACCCATGATCTTGAAATCAGTTCACTTTTTAGTTTCTAAAAATAAATTGAGGTACGTCAAATACTGAAAGAATTTTTTAAGAAATATGTATGTCTCATCCTTATTCTTTAAGATTAATATAGAAGGTATAACACTGTAAGATTTAAATTTCAGAAAACATTGTAAAAAATAAGCATCTGTATAAACGTGATGAATTTTAAGAAAATCATTATTTATTTTTAAAACGCCAGAGTAATGAAAAAATTAGTATACTTTATGTTTACATTTCTTCATTAAACATTTCATAAATTTTAACAAATTGCTTCTCAGCTTGCTTTTTTTTTACATGAATCAGAGCACGCCCGATGCATTTAGTTCAAAGTAAATAGTAGAACATGTGAAACAAATTAATTCAAATGTTAAGACAATAAAGTAAATTTTGGGGGGAAAATGTTTTTACCTTGAAGTTCTGAACAAAGTTTTATATGCATACCTTTACTCTTCTACATTTTAATTTTAAAGTTATTTAAAAGTAACTTAGTAGTATCAGATCTTATGAAGATGTGTGCTTAGAATATACAAAGCAGTCACTTAACAGTTCAAGAGGCAATTTTCGTTTAACTTGTCAAGTGAAAAGCATCAGGGCAAAAGGAGGGAATTCTTAATATCCGTGGAACGCCCAGTTTAAATCGTCGTGGATAGCAAGACAAACGTCTTTACTCTTAAGTGCTCTTTAGCTACCAGAAGAGAGAGGAAGGGACTAATAAAATGACTTAGAATGCTACCCCTTTTTTTATTGATCTGTTTCTTTGTTCTTCTTGCGAATGTCGTCGCTGCCCTTTCTACTTAACAAATCGCTTCAGTTTGCCACTAGCCTTTAATGGAGTTCTCAGCACATTTCCCTTAGAGCTGACTTTCCACCGTGGGCTTTGTGCTCAACCGCTTTCTAGCCTAACAAGAATATTTTTTGTAGTTGTCCGACAATAAAGTGAGGCTGAGTGGCCAATAAGAGACGAAGCGTTTCATTCTAATGAGGGGACGGTACATGGGATGTGCGTGGTATTCTGCAATCCTCTTAATGAGGTCCCCGTCGGGACTCGATTAAAAGCAGCTGCTACTCTATCCTGTGCTTGACAGTCAATTACATCAATTAAACAAGACTCAGCTCTGCTCTTCCTCTTAGAAATCTATGCTTGGTCAACGAGCCCGCAATAATGACCCTGGCATTTGCAGTGAGTCCAAGCTCTCAGGCTTCGTTCAGAAGTTCTCTCTTTAGGAGCGAGTGGTTTATAGAAACCGGGAATATATTTTTAACGTTTCGCAGTCAAAGAGAGACATTTTAAGCAAATTAACAAGCATTTCAGGAATGTTAAAAGTTTAATAAATGGAATAATGAAAGCAATTAATGAAATCGAACAAGAAAGTAGTACAACACATTACGAAAGTTTTATTATTACATTTTACTCATAATGTTTAGTTTATTTTCCAAATTTTCAACAATTTTTCCTTTTTACAAAGTAAGATAGAATGCAACAATGAAATTTAAAAATGGTTAGAATAGACATTCTACTGATTATTTCTTAAAGAAGTCTGTTTAGTTTTTAAAGAAGTTTATTTTTAAAGATGTGATAAACAACATTAAAAGTGAACTTCACTCAAATTAAATTTATCAAACTACAAGATATGTAGTTTGATGAATTGATATTTATGATATATATATATATATATATATATATATATATATATAGATAGATAGATAGATAGATAGATAGATAGATAGATAGGTGTATTCTACTTTAATTTCAACATTTCCTTCAGTACAATTCAGTAAAGAAATTGATGGAAATTTTTTAAAGGTAAGCAAAAGTTTAAAGATTCCTTTTAAAGTATCTTATTAAAGCCTTTTTGGTTAAATCTGTTGTTGATATTTTTTACAGAAATATGCTTAATGATTTTCGGTCGTTGAAGCAGTTATCCCAATTGGTCGATGATTTGTTAAATAAAGAAAAAAATTTGGTTTATTTTCATGTATGTGCCTCATATGTATAAAAAGTGCACAAAAAAATTTTATTCCCAATTAATTTTATTAAGAATTAGTATATGTAAAATATATTTTTTATATTTTTTATTTTATGAAGGGGGACAAATTTCATTGTTGAATCATTAATAATACATCTAGATCACACAACTTTGAACCTACACTATACATACACTTTTGAGAAACTATACATATATTTTTGAGAACGTTTATAAGTTGATTCATTCTTATCTGCTTTATAAACAGCTTACTCTCTTAAATATTACTGCTATATAGTTTTGTTGATAAACATCATATTCAAATTGGAAATTACCAATGCTGTTATTGTCCTGTCATTATGGTAAATTTGGTAATTTATATTTTCATGAATTTTCGGTTAATACACTCTGTGATCTAGTGAACGAACCTTAAAATGCGAAGTGTAATATCTCAGAATTAATAACAGGTACCATTGAACAACAGGAAGCATGTTCTGCTTTCAAGCATTTTCTACTTCTCAGTGTATGCAATACATGTGTGTACAAAAAGTAGAACATGAAGCATTTTCTACCTTCTGTATAGACATCTGTTGACGTGATTATTTAAAGTTTTCCAAGTTTTTATAGTCCATATTGTGGCATATAAATGCTGCCCACACTATAAAAAAGGAAATCTTCTCGAAGGCAGCAGATGCTTAAAACTCACAACAGATGTCAAAAGTGACCCTACTCATGTCTCGGTACGGAACGGCAATAATGGTCAAACGAAGATGCTTAAAGATCTATGAAATAATGTTTAAAATGTACTCATTTCTTTATAGCTTTCTCCCATTTTAAATTAATCAATAAAATACTTACATGTGTAAAACATCAATTTACAACAACTTGGAATCATTAAATTTCTGAAGCTTAAGTTTCTTTTAACACGATTATATACTTTTTCCTTAAAATGGCGATGTTAAACTAGAATTTCATGATGACCAAAGATCTTAGATCATCCAGATTTGATTTCATCAGATAAAAAGCAACTTTATATTCCTCAGAAAAATTTTATTGTTTAAAATATAATGATGTTTCATTAACATAGCAACATGTGTTATAATGAAGACTATTGTAAGATACATTTCTTTGTCATTTGCTAATAATTGTAGAAAAAGTTACAGAGATACCGTACTTAAAAATGGCTTTATATTATGTTCATTATTTAAATTCTAAACAATAAACATTATTTTTCATGGTATAATTTTTTTCTCAAGCATCCAGGATATTGGATGTGAATATTTTTCCGTTATAATAAATTTCAAAGCATTTTACAACGGAAATTAAAAAATAGAACTATTGAAGTCACATTGAAAGCATTAAATCTTTCCCAAAAAAATAAGATGAAAACACACGAATTCGTGGTTAGAAAAAAATCAGTGTATAAAAATTATTTCCAAAGTTCTAAATAAATGCCCAATTATATATGCACATACATAAATACTTTCTTTCAAATTTAATTGCTTCGTTTTCTGGGAAAAATACAAACATCCTTTCCTAGAACCAGAAAGGCAAAATGAAAAAATTCTAGAACATCATAGCATGAAGAATAATTAAACGAAATCATCGCAGGCAACGCTCTAATAATAAGTTTTACACGAGCCATAGAAATATTGTGGTCTTCCCGCAAATTAATTGCATTTGTTTTTTCACGACATTCTCTAATATGTTAATGAAAGAAAGTAAATTTATTTAGAAGCTAGACTCTACCACAGTTTGCGTTCGTTTCTACATGTGTTCTAAAAACGTGCGCGATGTGTGTGAATAAGAAGTCAGGCGAGTTAGTTAATGGGGATATAAAAATAAATTAAGTGTCCGCATTAAATGGGAATCCCCCAGGCACTCGCTAGCTCTATTAAATTGCTCGTAAGCGATCTTGAAGAATAGAAGTGATTAACGTAAAACGTGCACAGCACTTAAGGAAATTATGCTCCTCTTCAAACAGATTTATAAGGCCTTTATTTAAGTGATATGTGCTTCAAAGGGTGTTAAAATAATAGCTTTACATACATATTCTAAGGTATTATAAATTTATTTTTCAAATATATATAGTCTATTGTGATTAAAATGTTATTACCCGTTGTTATGATAACAAACGTCATTATGTGACAATTTGGTAGCAACCTTTTTATTTATTTTTTCACGAATATTTTCCCAGAAGCAAATGTTATGAGAATTAATTGTAGCAGACGTTTGATTAAACACACAAATACCCATATATATATATATATATATATATATATATATATATATATATATTATTAATATTATTATTATTATTATTATTAAAAGAAAGTCCTTAAATTTAACAAATTCAATGCGACAAGAAAGAAAGTCAGTGCTATTTGTACAGACAATTAAATTTTTATTGGAGATTCCTTGTAAAATTTTTCAACATTACTATTTGGATTCACCGTGATCAAGTGATAAGATTGTGCTCTTTGAAAGAGAAGGTTTCGGATTCAATCTCAGGTATTGTTGAATAAAGGGAAATGGACATTCTTTTCTGTTTTTTGCATACTCATCTTCGGGGGGATTCTTGGGAGTTCTTTGGGTTTTTCTCTTACAACGTGAAATTCAGTCTGTTATTTTTATGAAAAACCTACAAGGGATAAAATGTATCAGAGGTTTAAATACCTAACAATGACTTTTGGCTGTTCTCTGTATAGTGTTAAAGATATTTATCACATATTTCAAAGAATTTCATTTTATTTTAAATAAACTTCAGTAGATTTTAATTTATTCAGAGTATTAAAGAGTTTTGTGTTCAAAGATTCTGAAAATGTTAATTGCAAAATTAATTTTAGAATAATTTTTACATGTACTTTAAATATATTTCAAAACGGGATTCTGTTCATGCAAATCTCTTGAAAAATGCTCAAACACTTTCAGCCGTTAGGGCATTCATTATGCTGTCTAAATACATATATGATCGTAATTTGATAGAAATACTTTTACTTTGTGAGCAATATTTCGGTTAATACGTTAAAAAACAATTAAATAATGGTTAACATTAGAACTTCTCATACGTGCCAGATATTACACTGGTGTGAAAAATTTAAGAACGAAGCTGAAAAATAAACCTGTTAGTAAAATAAGTAGTGAAAAGTATTGGAAGACCCATCAGGAAACCGATTGAGTTCAGGTACATTATGTCATGTTTTTATATGCAACATCATATAGTGGTGATTGCTGATAAGTTAAAATATACAGTAGTGATTTACGCTCAGCATTGCTGTGAAATTTATTCAACATCAAATTATTATCTCAGTGTGAAATGTCCAACATCCAATCCTGAAGACGACATGTCGATGATTTTATACACAATCAAATCATAGGGAAATTGGAAGAAGGGAAAAAGGTGGCTAATGTGGTTGAAAAATTTGATATTTCATAGTGTTTTATATACTTAGAGAATATTTCATACTACAAGAACACCTATCATTGTGTTGAATATTCATTGTCCTTGGTGGACAACAGCATGCTAGTTTATGACAAGTATTTTTGTACAGGTGAAATGGTAAAGTAAAGGAAATTGTATAAACAACTAGGCTACTGATACCATGGATTGCTGTAGCTGCACTATCATTTCCGTGACAACAATATTATATGGTCCATTAATGACTACTAATCTAAGGTGGCACTTTTTGTAATGCAGGGAAGATCAAAACAAGTAAATTGAGCATTGGTGGTAGAATGTGGATGTAAGCAAATTTAGTCTGATGATTGATTCTAGACGCATGCACATCTTGATGTTGCTAGGAACATAACATAGGAACAATTGCAATAAACTTTTCAACATCTTTGGAAGACACACGTGGAATTCTTGATCAGGATGGTATTGTTATTGCTTATCCGTACTGATAGTTACGTCTTTCAAGGCACTTTAGTTAAAGGAGGTGTGGGTCATTATGGCCTCTTCATGTACTTCAAAATTACACTTCATCGAACCGAGGTAGTGGCTTAGCTGTTGAAAGTAGGGATTTTCAAGTCATAGATTGGCTGGAAATGTTTTTGGATCTAAATCCAGTGAAACCTAAAAGTGACCACATGTGGGACACTCTTAGGAGATGCTCAGCTGCTCTAAAACTATCATCAGTTATGCTTCTGATTTTACACTGCTGTCCACCCAAAATTCAACACCAAGAAAGACAGATATCACCACAAAATTTATTTTGTAGATAACATGTTGACCAAGTATCAAATGATTGAATTTATAGACTTCTGTGAAATGTGGTTCCTGCCAAAATCAGTAGCCAGAGTAGCCACCATTGTTGGAGACCACAGCTGGCACACGCCTTAGTATTGATTCAAAGAGACTCTGGATATATTCTTGGGGTACAGGAGACGAAGCAGTTTCCACACGTTACCAAAGTTGATCTAATGTGGCAGCTGGGGATATAATTTCGGTTAATCTTTGAGCAACCATATGGATCACATGTTTTCTATCAGCCAAAGATCTGGAGAGTGAGCCAGACAGGCTCCAAAGAATTTGTATTAAATTTATTGCATCATTCAAATATATACAATAGTTTAATAAGAGTTAGATTAATAGGCTAAGTTTAATATAAAATTTTGAAGTGAAATTTTATTTACCCAAAATTTGCAAATTTCTTTCAGTTAAGAGCTTTAAATTAGTTCTTGCTTTTACCTTGACTAGTTTATGAAATATTTTAACAAATATCTATAAAATGCATTTTTGAATACAGAACACAAGATTTTATCGATATACATATGAAAACGAATATAAAAACAAAATATGGAACTAACATAAAAACTTCAATAATCTAAAAAGCTTCAGAAAGCATTTTGTAATTTCATTTTATCATTGTTGATTTCTTTTTGTTTTATTATATTTTGGAAATACTTACTTAATTAAAAGTTATTAGAATCTTTTCATGACCTATTAAGAATTATTTTGTAAGATTTGAGTTGATTGAATTTATTTGGTTCCTCAAGCATTATTTTGTTTAGTAGAATCTTCAGGTCAATTATTGAAACCTCTTCCAACTTCTGTATCATCTTTGTCCATTAATAGTTTATTGAAATCAATTAAGGAGAAATATCCATAGTCAAATGAATGTTATATGTTTAATGGACTCTCCACGATTTCCTTGGAACACCAGATTATGTGAAACGAAAAATTCTCATCACAATCGAACGGATTTACATATTTTATCTGACGTTACTCGTTTTATAGTGCGTATGTGTGAGATGAAGTTTATTTTTCTTTCAAAAATAAGTACATATTTATTTATTTAAATAAATAACTGAAGTAGCTGAAATAATTAAATGTGAATGAAAATTTAACATTATACTTTTCTGAATTAAAATCAAATGTCATGAAAACAATAAAAAAAATATTAGTGCATTTCATTTATTTAAGCTGTTAAGTATTTCATATTTAAATCATAACACTTCAATGTATAGCTGATATTTCATTTATTTTAAAAATGTCTTGGAAAAGATTATAATTTTATTATTCTTGTAATCCGAGAGAAAATAATCTTATCCCTAAATAAAGTTTCATTTAAAATTAAAAGATACAGTTTTAGAAATATATAATGTAATAAAAGTTAGCATTTATTAACAATTTTAATTAGACAAGAGATAATCTTTTATCTAAAAATTTACTGTTACTGTATTTTTTTTTTGAAATAAAAACTGGTTGAGATCTTATAATGCTATTTTTTTTATAATTGTTAAATATATACAGCATTTTCAATTATGTATTTTTTTCCTACAGAGAGCAACATTGTTTGTAAAATAATAAAAATAAAGTGATTGCTTAAAATATTAAATAAATCCTCATTTATAATACATTTGTGATGAAGTTTAATTTCAATTTCAATTTATGGAAAACATTCAATATTTTACAAGAAGACAACATATTGCTTAACTCCCACGGCGAGATTAATATCTTTTATTTCAAAAATCTCCTTTAATACTGATTTATTTTGCTTACTAGAAATTTTAAGTTTTCTTTTGGATTCCAAGAAGGATTACCTGGAAACATTTTTTAAAATACGATAAGCTTTAAGATATTTTTCTGACTTTTTAATAAATTGATAAAACTGAACTATAATTCTAGAATAACCTGAAAACATATTTTGTTATGAGAAAAACATTGTTTTTTAATCATTTTTAAACTATATTACATACGTGGTTTTGAATAACTATATTACTATGGTTGCTTATTAGATTAAAATATTATATTGAAGTTTAAAGTACTGGGGAATGTCCTTTTCTTTATAAGCCTGCAATAGTTATCTCTTGAAAAGTTTCTCAAATCTCATTGATATGAACAAAGGAACAATAAATGGCTGAATTACTCAGATACATTTGAAATATAAATAATGCCAAGCATATCCAAACGATAACGTAGAAAGAGAGGACAAAAGCAATTTCTATTGTGTGAAAAACCATTCATTGAAAGAACGGGAAAAAAGGTCCAAATCTATCCATTAAGTAGAGGATATGTTGATCACTTTTTTCGATAACAGCGTCCGCTTTTTAATAAATCACCTAGTCGCAAAATTTAATGGATCGATACATTTCTGGAATACACACCATAATTAATTTTAAATACAAGATAAAGTACTTAATTAGAGTAAGAAAGAGTTTTTGGGATGTTCTAAGCCAACAAAAGGAAGAATATGCAGTTTCCAATGTAAGCTTATTTATCTCAAAGAAATTTAAAAAAAAAGATTTCTCAAATAATTTTTCCAGTTCCATTAGCTTCTGCGTTTAATTAGATGGCATGCACTGCTTTTTAATTGATCCGAAATGCTTTATGTTTCTTTTATTGATAGAGCATTTAATTATACTGCCTTTTGGATGAAATAAATTTTATCATAATATGTGTCATATAAATGAACCCATTAAAAAGTAAACTTTATTAATCACGTTTCTTTTTTATTTTAATTCTACAATCAAATCTGAGCACTTAACTCTGAGTATTGAAATTTCGATTAAAATAATTAACTGTGTAATATTTTGTATATTTATACTGTGAATTTAAGCTGTATTTATGTTGGCGACAAATTTCAATAATCTGTAATGCATATTTATAATGTGGATGAAAGTATTCTTAAATTTAAATTAATGAAGAGTAATGAAGGGAGATAAATATTCATGCATTTTTCTTGGTATATGACTTAATCCAATTGTCTGGAAACTTGAAATTCTGAATATTGTTAGAAGTTTTAATTATTGTAAAAATGTATCATGAGAAAGGAGAGGCCTTGGAAAAGAGTTATAATTTTTTCAATTATAATTTGTAACTGGGGATTAAAAAACAAATAGAGGTGCAAAAATTATTTGAAATTACAAATCGAATCACATTTACATGAACCAATATATTTTAAAGTCAAAGAGGATTACATCATTTTATTGGTATTAACTATATTCTAAAGCAGTGGTCACCAATCTGTCAATCAGGAGCCTCTAATATCCCGAGGGGACATATTTAGTTGACCGCGTTAACTCTCTGGTTGGGTAATATTGATTCTCCTATACGTTAAACTTATTTCTAAAATATTTCACAAACAGCAAGTTATACATTGAAATTATTTCTGATTTGAGAAACGAAATCAACAATTTCCTTCAAATTAAAAAGTATTTCTATTGCTACACAGTTTGCCAAATCCCTTTTTAAAACAAGTGATTTTGAAGATTTCTCTGCGTCATGGAACATTTTAATATTAAAGGAACAAATGCTGCAATTCAGTTGGAATTGATTAATTTTAAGAAGATTTCCAAATTTAATCGTTTCTTTCAAGCTCTGAAAAGAAACTATGAGTCTTTTTCTTAAAAAAAAATATTCGATTTCTATCCAAGTTTGTCTCAAAATAAAGACAATGTTTCGAAAAGAACATAAAAAAATATGTTAAAGAACATAAATGCTACTATCTTTATAGGATTTCCTTTTACAATAGAAAACGAATTAAAAATTAAAACACAAACCGATAAACATGTGAACTACTGTACGAGAATTGCAACTTCTATCTAGTACTTTCCAAACATTCAAAACTTGATGATATAAAATAGTTTCATCCAATCTAATTAAAATTAATAAGTGGAATGAAAATCATTTAATTTTTATTTATTATTAAATATATTTCAATTGATCTTTCATGAACAATTTGATTTCAATTTTTTTCTGTTATTCGCAGTTTAACTAAATTTGATTTCTGCTTTACTAGAAAAATAAGTTACAGGCAATGAAAAATTGTAAGATTAAAAAAAAAATAGTATTTCTTTCTATTTTTAACTCACAATAAAATTTAAAAATGGTACAGTATTGCTCAGAAGCGTGATAAATTTGACAACTACGGTTCAAGAATATTATAAATAATATTCTTGAACCGTAGTTGTCAAATTTATCATATTGCCATGGAAACATATTGCCTTAAAAGGCAATATGTTTCCATCTAGAAATGACATTCATGCCCAAAATAATAGCTTGATCTAAATCAAGAAGCGTGTCAACTTCTAGATCTGAAATCTAGGTCTATGAAAGTGTATAATATATGTGAATAAAACATTTTAAAAGTTTTTATGAAAAATATATATAGTGGTCGGGGAGACCTAGTCTGTTAGTACTTTCGTTCTCATTAATGGAAGGTAGTGAGTTTGAATCCCGCCCGAGGTCCGTCATTTTCACTAATGGCACCAGGAGCATGTTAAATATGTCTTGGGCGCAATGTTCTTCATGTGATATAAAATCTCTAGAGTTGGTAGGTCAAATATATGAGATTTTGTTTGGTCCCTGCATCTAAATTGCAAAGATCCACCACTTTCGGGGTAACGATGGCACACCCACTAAACGTTCCACTGAATAAGTTACCATCACTTCTGCCCCTTGTAGTGCTTAACTGTGAAAATCCTATTGCAGATGATCATTAGAAATATTTAACATTTTGGTACTTTGAATTACTACATAATATATTTTATAAAATATATATCAATGTTACACTAACCTTATTGTTTTATATATATTTTTATAAATAAGAAATATTTAACTTCTTAATTTAAAAATAAATATTTCTCTTCTTAACGCTTGTTTGAGAGCTATGAAGCTGTTGATAATGAGAAGTGATAATTTTTTGGATTACAGAAAAATAGCTAATTTTGCAATAAAACATCTTTAATTTTCTAACTGTTGCTCCAATAGTATGAGAGGATGTACGGATGTATGTAAACAGGAACAATAGTAGAATGACTCATCTATTCAGAAATATGCATTGCTTAACCTCAAATTAAAATGCGTAATATCGTACTCTTATTTTTACAGTGTTCACTAACTTTGATATACTTTATGAATACAAAAAGTAAAATTAATATTTCATTCAGTTATATTTTTCTTTTATATACAATTTTTTGATCAATTTAACTTTATCTCCGTTATTTGTGTAACCACTTATTAACCTACTTTCTTCTTATGTAATAGCATTTTTGACCTCTCTTATACATACACATAAATAGTCCTTTAACTGAAAATCCTTTAAACTTCAGACTCTGTATTTAAGACTATGCAGATGAAAAAATAAGATTTTCATGGAAATAACTAAAAATTTTTATATAAGATTCCATAAATGACAAATACTTTTAGGCAGTCTGTTTTTCTAGTAATTTTATATGCCGTCCTATATGTAATCTATAGCTGTAAAATTAACAGTCTATAAAAGTGAATAGCATTGAAGAAAACTTCAAAATCTTGTCGCACAGGATTCTCTAGTTAGATAAAATGATATGTGAATTTGTGTAATTAATTTTAAGGTTAAATTGTGCGTATGGCAGTGATGGATCACTCAACCACATCACGATTCATACCACAGCACATTCAGTCTGTAACGCATAATCCATTCTCAGTCAGCACCATTCGACGCCGCTTAAGGCAGAAAGGTCTGTTAGCAAGATGTCCATTGTTTCGTTTACATTTGACGCAGAACCACAGACATTTTTGCACCAATGATGTGATGAAAGAAGAATGTGGATGGCAGAATGAAATGAAATTGTCTTTACTGAGAAGTAACGCTTCTATCTATAACAACAGGATGGCTGCATTCGAGTCTGAAAACAGCGTAGCGAGAGGATGCTGAACAGCTGATTTATGCACCACCACCCATGTCTTGCACCAGGTATTATGGTATGGAGTGGTATTGGATATTCCTCTAGTACTCCTCTTGTACGCATTGCCGGTAATTTAATCAGCCATCTCCAAGGTGTTAGAGCCAGTTGTCCTTCCTTACCTTCACAGTTTGCCCATAACCATATTTCAACAAGATAATGCGCGACCACACATGGCAAACATTGTCCAAGTGTTCTTCATCAATCACCAGATTGAATTGCTTCCCTGGTCAGCTCATTTTCCGGGTAATTCGCAGAGAAAAAACATATGATCCATGGTTGCTCAACGATTGACTCAGATTATATCTCCAGCTGCCACAGCAGATTGATTTTGTCAAAGTGTGGAAACTACTTAGTCTGCTGTACCCCAAGAACACACCAAAGTTTCTATAAATCAATGCTGAGGCATGTGGCAGTGGTGATTTCCAACAATGGCGGCTACTCTGGCTACTAATTTTGGCAGGAACAACATTTCACAGAAGTCTATTAATTTAATCATTTGATACTTGGTCAATGATTATCTACAAAATAAGCTTTGTTGTGATATCTGTTGTCTTTCTTGGTGTTGCAATTTTTGTGGCAAGCAGTGTATAAATATAACAGTCAAAACTACAAAATATTAATGTCAAATGTAAATGTAAATAATTATTTCTTTTTTTAATTAAGTTAGGATGTCAATCTTGAAACTGAGTACGCTCAAACAATTTGTACTTATTACGTAAAAGGAGATCCCATTCGGAGAATTTTGAGTCCAATATTTATTGTATTAATTTTTAGTAGATTATCACTACTATTTTTTTCCCCAAAATATTCCTCAGATATAAGTTTTATTAATAATAAGATGATTTGGGCTATAAAACATATCCGTTAAATTAATATGCATTAAGTCTTCAATTTAACCCTCTGTTTAAAACAGGGAAGTTCTAAGAAAATTAGGATTAATATTTTTCTTACCCACGATGTTTAAAAAGAACGAACTCTAATTCCTTGTTTTTTTACTTGTTCTCAAGTTAAAAAATGTGTTTACATGTTCTTATTCATTTGCTTGTCTTTGCAAAAAGATACAATTGATTTATGGGGCATTATAATCTCAGCTTCACTTTATTTAACGTCTATGTAAGACAGATATTATTAGAACTAGTAAAACGTGTTGTTTGAAAGATAAAAATATATATGGCCATTTAGCTCATGCAAATTTCTTAAGGATTAAATGATGATAATAAAGCAAAAATATATTTGTTCTTTTAAGGAACCTTTGCTTTATTTCTATCATTATACGGTTATTTTTTGCATACTAGGAATAATCTAACCAGGAATTACCGTGTAACGTAAATTCTGAATAACTACAAATCATCATGCCCTCTGTAAAAATTAAACAATGATTTTTTTCGTAAGGGACGATAATTTGTGACGACTTACACTGTTTTTGAATGTAAGAACTCCAGCTTTCTCTTCTCGTACTATTTTGGTGCAAGTTAAAAGAATGTTAGAGTTTGTTTTCTTAGTTACGTATAGAGGATTTTCAAATATAGTTAGTTAGGGGACTTCAATTGTAATTATTTTAAAGTAAAGCCGATTTAATGTAAACTAGATTAGAAAGATCAGAAACATAAATGGATATATACATGATGATCAAGAATACTCATTTGATTTTAATTTTCCCACATCTATATTTATATGTAGCAAGACTTTCAACAAATTTACTCATTAAAAATAACAATACTTAATGTGCATGCATCGTTTATATCCTTTTCTACAAGCAAAAACTTCTTTTTTTAAACATAGATTAGTGTAAACATAATTGGTAATTTTTATTCCAATTCTATGCAAAATATTTGAGAAAAACTTCAGCTTCTTTCACTTTAATTTCTTAAGAATTTTAATGGTTTCACTGATAGAACCATTTTTTAACTTAAATTATCAATTCTGAAGTATACTTCGACATAATTCAAGTTTATTGCTTCGTTGAAAATACAGGATTGTTATTTCTGGTTTCAGTAAGACGTAGCCACTTGACACACTTCAAACTAGAAAATGGAAATGCTTAAGGAATTATTTGATGACCGTTTAATCTCAATAGGTCTCTGACCACGAAAGTCACTAGACTTCACCCTGTTCGATTTTATTTTTGTGGATTTATCTCAAAGATACATTTTCCAGTGAAGTTCTGCAAACATAGATATCAATAAATTGAAACAATGGTAACTAATGAAATTTTATAAATAAATCCAGCATTGAAATACGTGAGTTAAAATACGTTTTGCAAAAATAAAATCGTAACAGGATTAAATAGCGTTGTGCGTTTAAATTTCTGTTTTACAAATTAGGTTATAACAGCCCAACAGTATTGGAAACAGAATGTATCTTTAACACACAACAGTTATAATTCAATACTAGAATTACTGCCATATACCTAAGATTTCTTAACGAATATGCTTTCTTAACGGTACGCATGTCATTGCTCTTAAATGTCACCAGCCTTTAAATTTAAATTTTTTAATAACAGTTATTATTATTTTTCTCATGTTCTTATTAATTTCATGGAATGCAAGAAGTGTTCCAATAAGCACCTATGTATGAAACTTTAATACTTTAATTCAGGTGCTATAGTAGAGCAAGAAACGTGGTTAAGGAAATTTTACAAGATATGTTTATTCAACAAAATAATCTTCCGTCAAGATAAAGAAGATGACCGATGTGGTGGTCTTCTCTTAGCAATAAGTAAATTTTTTCCAAATCTGAAAATGAAATTTTTTCTTGTTCAAAATTTCTCCTGTCTAAAAGAGTTTAATTTTAATAACATGAAAACTGAAATTTTGAAACTTTTACCATCATTGAACTTTTCTTTCCTACATTTTTTGTTATGCTGACTTATCTGCGTTATTTCAAGACATGTGTCACTGAATCTCCACCGATTGATTAAAAGACTTCAATTGAAATTTCTTGAGCATAATCAAATTGATTATAAATTATTTCTAGTTATCCTCAATGTGATACAGGCGTCTTATCTCCAAAAATGTCATCAAAGCTCCAAAAATGTCCACCATAACCTACCAACTTACCTGTGACTCATCAATATGATGAAAACTATCAATACATACCTTGAAAAATGCTTTCTCGGAATAAAAGTAAATACTAAATTTATTTTTGTATCGCTACACCAGCTTATCCTTTCGAACAAATATTGATAATACAACTAATTACATAACTTTCTGAGTTTACTCAAAGACAGAATCATCCTGAAATATAATTAGCATTCTCAAACATATAATTGTTACTGGTAGAAAAGTAATATTTATAACAGTGTTAAGAATACAAAAAATTAAAATTTCAATTGAAAAAACCTAGATAATGTGTCTTATAAAAAAATCTCTTAAAAATTAAAACTAATTGTTGACTAAAATCTCAGTGAAACCTTTTTTATGTACCCAGAATTTCTAATTGAAAGAATAATGCTGCTCTTCTTGACTTTACCAAACAACTTGAGTTATAAGTTTGTTTTTTGCTTTATATTTTACACTGTATTTGCACTGTGTTTTCTTATTGAGCTTCCATATCTTATACATTTATCTGTATATTTTGCTTAGATTTGGCTATTCCATAATTTTCAAGTGTTATTAAGACATGGTTATAAATTTACATGGAATACGAAGACATAGAAGAAAGACTCACAAGAGTAAAATTAATTATTATTTGTATTTTTATATTTGTGATTTGTAAAATGTAAATAGAAAGTGTAAATTTCTACATCAGAATAAATGTTAATATATGACGTTACATTAAGCGTAAAATTATATTTTTATTGAAAACTTATTTACTTTTATTACTTTTAAAAACTGAAATCTCGTGATTTAAACAACTACTTTTGTAGTAGAATTATAGCCTTCATATATTTCATAATAAACTAAAAATTTTTATGTTAAGTAAAAGTAATTTCTGTATAAACTCTTGATTTAACACACTTTTCTTTTCT
Organism: Latrodectus geometricus; assembly: GCA_026290005.1. NCBI lineage: Eukaryota > Metazoa > Arthropoda > Arachnida > Araneae > Theridiidae > Latrodectus > Latrodectus geometricus. The sequence continues at coordinate 67,716 of JAPDSC010076766.1, read as the reverse complement.
ATTTTCAAATTTCTTAAAGATGCTATAACTAAAAAAAAAATATCTAACTTTACATTTATTGTGAAATCTATGTCTGGGGAAAGATCAAAATATGGTAAAAGGTAAAATAAAATATCCACGGATTTTGTACGTCAGAATAAGTATTCGAAATGTTCCAGTTGCATGATTATTTTTATGGATCAGCAAAAGTAAAAATTCTAGCTGCATTCATTCCTTGCCTTTCCGTCACAGATTAAGGAATAATCTACGAGGCTTGGCGAGCTTCTGCCTGCTAAAGAAACAAACTGAATATGAAAATGTCTAACAAGATTCTTACATCTATTTTACCAGGCAGGAAGGACAAGCTTTCCGAAATTATGTCTCAAGGATTTCTTCGCCCTATAAAGATGACAAAAAAAATCTGTCGTTAAGAAAATATGGAAAGAATAATGTTTAGCTTGCTGTTTGTTTGGATAGACGAAATCGTAGATGTTTTCCCTTTTCCAGAAATGCAATCGTTTCGAATGATATATTTAGACATATACTCTTCCTGAAAGAAAACATGATTTTCTGTCAAAATGCATAGAATAAATACAAAATAGCTGTAGATCAAAAATACATAAATTCTTTTGCTGCAATATATTAAAATAGTTATGGTCCATTTGTTCCTGCTCTGCTAATTTATCGTATAATTCTTCTCAAAATCATTCCCTGTATTTTTAAGAGCTCCTTGTGAAATAACTTTTCCAAATATTTCCTTAAATCTGGATTTTGTTTAGTTTTTGCATAATTTTGTTTAACTTTGCATCGGAATCCTTAAGGTCATGAATAAACTAAAAATATTTTGCATTTAATGGATGAGTATTATAAAGATTTTTTTGGGAAAATGTTGATTTGTTTTTCTGTGGATTTTTTTTTTTTTTTTTTTTTTTTTTTTTTTTTTTTTTTTTTTTTTTTATAAATGCAGAATAAATGTTTTATACAATTATTCCTGTTTAAAATAACCAATCAAGAGACAGATAAACAAACTTAATTAAGTATAAGTTTTAACTAATTAAATAATTTTTATCAATAAGTTATGTTTATTAAAAGTTGCTATGATTTAGTTTTGATCATAGACATTTTCACATCATTTAAAGTCAAAATAATATCACATTTAACACTCTGTTCGAAACATTCTGAGTTTCCTGTTGTTGGAAGAATTACATTAAATTAAATTACATTTATTACATTACATTAATTTTATTAAATTAAACTATATTTCTTGTTATTTAAAAATCACTTTCTCTTATAACTCTATTCTTCATCTATGTTACATGTAAATTTGCCAAAGTCATTTTTTAATTTAAATTTACTTGGTCAAAAAATTAAATAAGTGAAAATATGGTGAGAAGACTAAAACTTTACTTTGACAGCCGAATAGAATAAACATTTTAAATGTACTACATGGAATCATTCATTGAAATAGTATTAGTTGAAGAAGTGATATAACTTACATTATTGTTGTATTTTCTGTTCCAATGTACTGTATTTGTTGATTTAAAATTTTGAATAATCCTTCAAAGCGTAAATGTCTTTCCAAGTTAAACTCCAACCAATATTTTTTAAATTTACAATTCCAAACATTTTTGTCTCTTTTTAGAATTGGAAACATCAATCTCTATATAAGTGATTTTTTCATTTTATAATTGACATAATATAATGAAATTTGAACTGGGTAAATTTACCCACTTAAAACAACCAAGATTTTTATAGTGGGTGCTCGGTTATATAAGTATTCCAAGTCTTCCAATCACATAGTTTGTGTTGTTAAGAACTAATTCATAGTTAACATAAAATTAGTAACTTTATAAAGGATAAATATAAAGTAACTGGAAGTAAAATTTTTAAATAGAGTATTTAGTTTGCTAAGTAAATTTTTACCAACTACATTAAAATTTATAACATAATAAAAAAAAATTAGTCAATGATCTCATTTGCAATAAAGCGCTTTTAAAATTGTATCTATCAGTAACTTACTATATGAGCTATAGATTTATTTGGGATTTATGATCTATAAATATCTGACATTACAGTAAATCTTTCTTCAATTGCACTCACAGTATTTACTAATATGCCTTAACTTTCTTAAAAATATATTTATTTAAATAGTTTTACTAAAAATGATTATTTAAAAATATTATTCGAGGCTTTCCTGTGATATTTATTTCTTTAAGTATATAGATTATTTTATACTACTATAATTATAATAGGTTATAACGATAAAAATAACTGATCCTTTAATGTGAGTGACTGTTGCTCATAATTCGAAGATAAACACAAGGTTTATATCGATATTTCTTATGTATCCATTTCTACGAACACGCGTCAAACTTGTCCCATTTACGAAAACATATATTTAAAGAAAAAGCTACAAGTTAGAAAACAATTTAATTCAATATACTAAAAGTAAAAAAAAAATTAAAAATACAAATTTTTATAGATTTTATTACTCAATAATACATTAGCATATTACTTATATATATATAATAATTATACATACAAATACCAAAAGATAATAAGATATATACTAATAACGTAGTTAATACTTCGCACATTGTAAGTTTTATTTAACTTCTCTTTTATTTGACAAACTGTTTAAATTAGATGTGGGTTGACTCTAAAAAGATGCGAAAAATATTCTCTGACTTCATTACCACATTTTGTTCACATTCGTAATTAATTCAAAATTAAAAAAGAGGACATGTGCAAATGTGTAAGAACTAACATCTCAGAGTTATTTAATTTCAAAAACTCAAAAATTCTGTCATTTAATTTTAATGTATAAGAAGTTCAATGTGTATATTTATGATCAAATTTCTGGTCTTTTTTTCAAACAAATATGAAGTATTTAAACTCAATATCTCCTTCATCATTGCAAATATGTATTCTCATGGTTCATCGATCTGAATTAAAATTTCTCATAGATGAGTGTTTATAATATACTTGAATTTAATATCCTTTTTCAAATCATAGGAACCACTATTCTGTGTTCTATAAAAAAGAGTTGATGTTAAACTGAGAGACAAAATGTTAGAAGTATTTTGAATATGTGTATAAAAAATGCTTTTCACTGTTCTCTCAATGAATTTGTTGTTTCAAATACTTGAATAAATAGAAAGAGATGGTAGCACACATAATAGATCACATAAGTTTTCAAAACTTGTGTGATCTTTGAAAACTTGTAGAAATATTGTAACTTAGAATTGAATATGGACACCACTTCCAAAATTTTTCACATATGTTTATATAAATTAAAAGTTTCTAATCAAAAAGTATTTTTAATATAAGCGAGAGATAAAAGTATTTTTAATCTAAGCCTATTTTGAGTGTTCTAGAGCTTAGAATTCAAAAATATTGAATTAATATAAAAATTAACATGAAAACATTTTATTGAAGAACAAAAAGAGGAGGGTTGGTGCTGAAACAGTACCAAAAAATTATGCTCGGGGATCTAAAAGTTGTTGCAAATCCTGAACCATAGCCTACCTACTCTATTGAGTATCTGAAATATTACATCATTATGTTGATACTCATCACAGTTGCTTAAAGTATGAGATGAGTTTTTGTGGCATAATATTTTACTGTATTTTGCTTAAACAATTTTTATAAAATAAATCATCTAATATATTTTGCTTGAAAACCACTAATAAAAATTTAGGAAATAATTATTAATATTGATTTTTATTTTTATACATAGATGCCATTACAATTCATATGTGTGTGAACATGTTTTAGGTCCTTTGTTGGTAGAAATAAAAATAATATAGTTTATAATAAATTTAAATCGGATTTTTATTATCTATTTAAATACTCACATAATGTATAAAGACGCTAGCTTTAATATAAAAGTAAAAATTTTGATATCGATATTTTGAGCGTATTTTTGCGATTAATACAAAAGATATATGTATTTCCACGTAAATTGTAACAAATGCTAGTTTGAAACAACATCTTCGGTAGATCAAATTATTATAAAAGTTTTTTTTCAAACTCTAGAATTATGCTTTAGTCTAAGCAGATTTAGAAATTGGACATTTAATGATGGTTTGGGATACATTCTGAGAGAACCTAGTTCATTATGTGAAACACGATGAGCATTTTAATTATGGCTATTTTTTCTGAGAGTTTACTTTATATCAATGGGATATAAAACGCGATTAGAGTAAAGCTTCATAAATCCCATCATCATCTTGCATTACAGAAAGCGTAAATCCATTGTTTACCTTTCACAAAAGAAACATCATTGACAACCACGATACATTTTCCTTTAAATTTTAATTCACAAGCTTATATAGATAATATTATTTTATCAATGAAATTTACATCTATTTTTTTTATTCCAAGTATCTTTTCTGACATTATTTTCTATTAAATTTCATCTTATTTCCTTTAAATCATTGTACAAGAGTACTTTGCTTTGATGAATATATTTATTTAAACATAAGTTCCCACTTTCTGGTATTTAGGTTTTAAGACTGTATGCATTCCTAATGACTAAAACAATAAGGTGTGGGGTTCTGTTTGTATCCGTAAGCAATTTAAATCATTACAGAGAAATAAATTTTGATTTTTATTAACTTAAGATGATCCAACATACAAAATAAATTTGCATATAGTTTTTTTTATTATTTGGGCTACTAAATAAACTTGTGAGCTTAATCAGTACAATTTCTCGCAGTCTGTTCTCTTACCAAAAGTATATGATGATGTCGTCTTTGAAAATGTGAAACGGATATTTATCCTGAGGCTCTTCTCTCGATAGTTTAGGATTATTGTCCTCAAGGGTGTTGGATTTCTATCATTGTGTTTGTCATTGACTGTAACTTTTTTTTTTTTTACCTTAGAGGAAAGAATAGAAGATCATTTGCTTTACCCAAGATACTCACAGCTATTACACTTTCGATTTTCTCATTATGTATCAAATATTTTTTTTCTGCGAAGTAAAACAATGATTTTTACTTTAAAGTGAATTTAATATATATACATTTTAAGAAATACATTAAAATAATACAATAAAGGAAAGACATTACCAATATTACCCTTCAAATGCTTAAAAACATTTCAATTTCTCATTTAATGCATTTTTATATCAATCTTTTTTATTTAAATTGAATAAATATAAGGCTATAATTTATTAACTGTTACTAATTATTCAACAGTATGATGTTTATGAAAATTATTGATTGCTATGATACAGTATAATATCACATTTTTCTCTTTCAACCATTAATATTATTATACTATTAATTTCAAATTTAAAAATCTTATTTTTTTTTAAAAAAAATAGGGCTTTATTATAATTTAAATATAAAAGAAAGAAAAACTAATTTCTGTGTAAAATTAATTGTAATGCAACTAAAATTGAGTTTGAGGTTGTTGAATATAAAAATGTTCCATAATTTTCATACTAGTTGAACTGTTTATTATAAATCTTTTTTTAAAATACTAATCTCTTTTGAATTATAGTTCTTAAAAGCAAAAAATTAAGTATAATTTTACATAACAAATAAGTTTTAAGATTAGAGTTATAAATTGGAAAATTTCAATAAATTAATCTGTTAGTGAAAGCGAACAGTCTAATAGTGTGACAGTAAAAATATTTAGAATTTTCTTTTTTAAAAAAGTAAAAATGAATTATAAACATGCACTAACATGCCAATAATTTTTCGTGCAAAAATATATTTAAGCCATTTCAAGCAATCGCCTACTAGATTATATATTTTTTCTAAACACATACAATATGAATACATAATATAACAATAAGTAATTGGATACTATAGATTAAAAATGAAAACTTTTTATTTAATGAAAACAATGTTTATTGATGGTGGATTCTACTCGAGCGGTAGTTACAGCGTATTTTTCGAATGAACTAACCACCAACTTTTATCAATAGGAAATTTTTTCCATCAATGGAAAATCTCTTGCTCTCGACTTGAAGAAGTTATGTTAGGTGGACACTGAGGAACCATTTAAAATACTTGATAAGATTAATCATGAGTTCTATGCAATCTAATTTAAGCGATTCAGCTCATTCTCACCATACCAAGCCATGATGGATTTGCAAAACTGGGCGCAAAGTAGAAAACCATGTGGCCAGCCAGAACATTTCTATATATTTTGATATGGAATCTGCCAAATATTGTATTATTAAGACAAAGGATCGAAAGCCATTCCAGGTGATACAGTCCTAAAGCCTAGTGCTAAAACGAACTTCACTGTTGATGAAACACATTCTAGCAGAAGGTGTTCTCCCGAGATGGCAAACCGTAATCTGCAATTCAAATAGTAAGTGTGATAAATCTTGATTCCTCACACCAGAATACCTGTTTCCACATTCTATGGTTTACTCTCTCAGTCTTTGCACTGCATAAAATGGCCCGAACTTTGAGATTTAGTGGATATTCGCTTGTAAGTGGTGGAGCAACCATGATAACCGAGTAAATAGGTTTTCATACTAATGCTGTTGATCAACGCAGCAGTTCCGGATGCTGATAAATATTCTTTTGAACGTAAACTATTGGAAAGTAGTGGTTAATTTTCAACGCCTTGCAATGTGGGTTTGACAGATCCACACATCGGCAACTTTGATTACTTCCAATATTGAATCACAAAAATTACTGTCCCTTTTACTAGAAATATCGAGTATGAATCGGTTATTTCTTTGATAACTTGTTTTTTTTTAAATTTGAAAACTATGATCTGCAGCAACGTTGCTCCCACATCTTATGTAATATCTGTGGCTGAGAGTATCACACACGCATACGCACACATACACACATATGTGTGTGTGTGTCTATGCCATATAGTTACTAAATTTTTTAGTTATTATATTATAAATGGTTTTATACAAATAGGATTAATTTGTGCTCTGTTAAGAAAGATATGTAATATTCAAAAAACTTTAAAAAAAAGTTCATAATATATGGAAATAAAAATAAATTATTTCCAGTGTATTGGAAGTTCAGATGTATACATTGATTTTAACTGACATATTGGACAACGATATATTTTTGTTATAAAGCTTAAAAGATTAAAAAATAAATAAATGCCTTCCTGAGAGCAATATTTGACTTTTTCTAAGTTTATGTTCAGTTTTTTCTTAAATAAAAGGGATTACTTAAGCTAATTAAGGGCTAATTAAAATGGATTAATCGAACTCATCACAATTCACTTTGTATTTCTTTTTTTTTTATAGAATATAGTAAATAATAGTCTCTACTCATTGCAGCTTAACAGCTGAAGCTACAGTTAGATATTTGAACATTCGTCGTGTTTTGCATTTTAGTGTTATTTTCATAGGTAATAAAACTTGAAATTATGCATTTCTAAAGAAGAAGTATGGAAAACTTCAACGTTTATGTAAAAAGCACAATATCACTCTCCCGTTATTTGTCAGTGACTAGGATTGAACCCAAGTTTCTATTTTTAAAAGTGTGTTCTTTTTACTTGATCACAGTGAGATCATAAAATGGTTATGATCAAATTTTCAATAAATTTCAGCTATATTTACCCTGTTACTCTATCGATGTACAGCAAAAGTTAATAGAAAAATAAATTCTTGAATGTGATTGGAACCCGTGATTTGCTAAGCCGAAAACAAGAGTGCACAAAATTTAGTTGGCAGCTTATTATATAAACATGAGGAACTGTAATAATTTACTTTTCAATTAGTTATATGCTTCCTTGTTATGTAACACTTGTTACTAGCTTCTTTGTTATCTAACGAAGTGAAAAAATATTTTTAGGTATGATATTCCTTCATTGACCAATCAGAATCATAATTAGTCAAAGACTTTCCTATTTTTAGAATGATTCAGTTCTTCTTTCTAATAAATTTAAAACATAAGCCTCATAATATTTTAAATTTTTGATGAAAAATGCTAATAAAATCTCTGAGCACATTGTTATCAAATTAAAAGACAATTTTGCAGTTTTATATAAAGCAAAGGAATTGCGCAAGCAGCTCGACGCATGATAATTTAAGTATTATCCAAGATGTATCCTGAAATGGGATTAATCAAACGCTTTATCCTCCATTAATAAGAATGCCGTGAAAATGGCAGGGACTATCTGAAAGTAATATGTTCAAACTTAAAAGCATGGTCGTGAATTTTAATTCTCCCTCTAACTTATCTGAGTAAAGAAATTTTATCTTTCGAATCCTTGCTTCGTTTCATTTCCTTTGCAGAAAAGAAGCGCATAGAGGTGACATCAGTTTCTTTACCGAAGTTGAACTCCCCATTCGGCCAACAGAAGAGCCAAAGAACTTTCGATTGCAATTCGTGTATCAGGAAACGGCGTGAGCGGAAGTACAAATAAAATAAAGGCCTCCCACACAGAGACTTGGGAAGGTGTTTGAAAACGACAAATGGGCTTGGCGAAGGATTTCACGAAAAAAATGTTTTTCTACGCTCTTAGCTAAAAACTCATTTTGAATGTTATTTTTTATGCAATGAGGACCCCTGCACACAAAACAGGAATTAATACTGGATTCTTTCTTATGGTTTAGAAATACTTCATTGATACCTCAATTCTAATTATGTATAAGAATTTAGAGCAAAATTTGTAGTTTTTTTAACGTTTAAGACATTTCTAATTTTTAATAAAAGGAAGGGAATATCATTAAATTACTTATTTTAGTTAAAGCAAGACTTGTTTTAGATTGATGTTTATTTTTATATATTAATAAATATATTCCAAATAAATCAGTAACTATAAACAATTCAACGAAAAATTAAATAATTGATTTATTTATATAATAGAATTGGAAAGGAAAGCAAGCTAAAAATAGACTTGAGTCAGACAAAGACATACTAGAGAAAAGTTATGAAATACCAATTGACTATCATGTAGAAAGTGAAGAGTTTTGAAAAAAATCTCTCTTATTAATTTTGGAAAGAGAAAATTATTGTTTTTGTCATTTGAGTCTTTCATGATTATCATCATGTTTTGAGGAAAAGAAATTTTTTTACAGTAAAGATTAATTTTTATTTCTAACAATATTTTTTCATAATTGAAAACATCATTCAGTTCTATAATTTATGGTATGACAAACTATAATGTATGGTATGCTAAAAGTTAATTTAAGGGTTATTATTTAA
>JAPDSC010076766.1:37915-58581 GCA_026290005.1 Latrodectus geometricus | reverse complement strand
TATTGTCAGTTTAAAACGAGTGTTTGGAAAATGGTAAGCTATTTGTAGATTTTGTGCTATTGTCGTATATATAAATATATATATATATATATATATATATATATATATATATATATAAACTATTAAAATTAATAAAAAGCCTTCAAATTAAGAAAATTCGTTCTATTGTGAAATTCGAAACACATTCTTAGAAATCTACAAAATCTTTCAGAACATTTATACTTTTACTTTTATAAACATTAGTAAAATAGCTTCCTAACTTTCATTACTAGCTTTTGGAAAGTTTATTTCTAATAACTTCTGGCTTCTATTCGAATCACACACAATCACATCCACCATTATCATATATTTATAGAAATTAGAATAAGACTCATGCATTTTCTAAAAATATAACATGATTCATTCATTCTTGTTAAATTAATTATATATAATACAATGTTACTTTTAGTAACAATCAACATGATTCAAATACATACTTTAGATATTTTGGTTAAAAAGTACTTTTAAATTAAATTTAATTTAATTTAGTATTGTATGTGTTTATCACAGGTTTTGCAGAAATTTCATGATTAATTTATCTTTAAGCGTATATTTATTTAGTAAGTAATAATGGTCATTAGACAGGAGAATATTTTGAAACACTTCATTATTCAAGATAAATATAAGTTTGAAATAGGTGTAAAGAATTCTAAAGGAGGAGGATACGTCACATTTTCATAGTGAAACTTCAGCGACTAGTTATCATCCGTTATGCAAACATTGTCTACACTTGTATGTTGAATATAACTTTAGCAAAAATTTATTTAATTTTTCATCAAGAAAATTTTTAAGCAAGATAGAAGCCCTTATTAAATTGAATTACTTATTTGACACTATTTTTTCATTTTATATTTTCAACATTCATTTGTGACTTATTTTAAAAGAAAAACTATATCTCTAAATAAAGAAACAAATATTTTTAAATGCACTTATCCGCATACTTTTTTTTCAAAAAATGTTTTTGCAAAATCATTTAGGACTCCTTATCAGCTTTTGGTTAATATAAATTGCAAAATACATTGAAAATTACTGCACAATGATATAAACGTCATATTATCAAATTTAGATAAGATGTTTAAGAAATAAATTGTTTTAAAAATATCAATTTCATAAGGTTTTATAACCTTTTATTCTAACAATGTTAACATGTTCTTAATTTATACATGGCGAGTAAGCATTTTTTTAAATATCACTTTCATGTATTATATTCATTATCGGCCACTACTTCGGTATTTATAAAAAATACTTTAGAATTTTTTATATGATTTGTAATTTCCTACATTTTATAGGATTTTTAATCTTTCAAGATACTTAGTTTTAAAATATAAAGAAAATTATTTTTGGCTCTTATTTTATAAATATTTCAATAAATGTGAAAATGCATGTTTGTTCTTCTTTGATAGCTACACTTTTAACGACAAATTTGATTGAAATTTTTTTATGATATGTAAGAAAAGAATTATAATAACATGTAAGAAAAGTGGATAATTTACTCTCAATTTTTTAGAATATTTCTTTTTAAATTTTATGTTAACATAATTTAATTCATTGAATTCTTTTTCGCACACCATTTAACATATAAAAAAGATTCATAAAAGTACTGTAAGTGTGTACTAAAACATATATTTTGAAACTTTTATAATTAAAAATATTTTGTAAAAACATCTTACTGTATCCTTGATAATCAGACGTGATCTTTGTAAATTAAAATAACTGAAACATCTGCTGGAGCAATGGTTATAAATCACCTTTAATCTATATTACAAAATATGGAATATGTGTAAAAGAGAAATGATGATTACAATGTGTTAATAATGCATTGATTGCATTTTATGGATCACGTTATAAGCCATAAATTAAAGAAAAAATTTCATCAGACATTAATTTTTACAAGAGTAGAGAATTAAACAGTTATTCACTAACGAAGACTCCTTTATAGAATCCAATAACATTTCTAAAGGAAAAACTACTTAAAGAAAAACTAAAAATAGTTTTATTTCAGTTTCATAGTTAAATATGATATCCAAATATGACTGTATATGTAGTGAAATATCTGAAAATACTCTTAAGCCAATACTTGATTTGAGAAAAATTTATTCGTAATAGCTTAAAAGTATAAAAACAGGCATTTTTCTGTATATAAAATAAAAAGTTTACCAGACTTTAGTTTCTAAGTGATTCAATCATTATGAATGTGTTAATTGTTTTATTAGAATGGAAGAACAACTTTGTGAATTTAAATAAATAATTTTTAAAGTATTTAATAAATTTCGCATTGTAAAATTCTGAGTTATAGAAAATTCCAAGAAAAATTTCTAAATCGAATAAAATGAACCATTTAAAAATAGATCCCGGTCTTTAGATTTCATTTTAAGACGCAAACTAATTATATTCAATTTTTAAAATACTTTTGATAGCATTTTTTCAATTCAAAATTAAATTAAGACCTACAATTTTAGTAAAAAGAATACTAATATTTTGTATTATTTTTAATGAGGTGAGCCTATGAGAAATTTCAAAGACAGAATTTCCAAAAAATCACCTGGTGAGAACATGGGGGTATCTTTTTTCTGAAACAGTTAACGACATCCACCAAAAAAGCACAAACACCATCCTTATCGTTACATCCAGAAAAAGAAATTGTCCATTTTGTTTCAACACTAACGATTCCTAGCCTTACCATTTCTTTTTTTCCCCTTATTCTTCTTTAAGACTTTATAGGTTTTCTCCGAATATTCTCAACTCTGAATCACCCAATACTTTGCAGCTCTTCTTTTTCCTCCAAAAGTTCGTGGCACATAAAAGAGAAAATATCAGCGATCACTTTCAGCAGTCATTTAAAATTTCTCGCCAAACAGGCCATCAAAGGGGGAGGGGTGAGTGGAAGCACATTATGAGCTTAAACCAGTGATAGCTCAGCTCATTTCGAAAACCCTCCAGATGGGGTATGAGGATGTGTAGAAACCACGATGTGGCGCTTTTCTTCCAGTAGACCTGTAGTCTTAAAGGGTTGATCGCACCACCTTTCCCAACGGAAGATATTGCATCCGATGCGAAAGTGGCTGACATTTTACAAGCATTCTGAAAGGTTAGAGGGAAATATATTCATTATGATTTTCCTGGCGGTTCTTTTAGCGAAAAGAATTGGCGAATATATCTGTCTCATTTATTCTAAAATGTCTTTAGGTAAGACACCTTACCAGGAAATGTGGGGGGAAAACTATATCTCCTCTCCATGGATCGTCAGATGTATAATAAAAAGCAATTGTTGAGGAAGTCATAGTTCAGGGTGTACACTTTTATTCAAGTTTCCGGAGGAAGAAAATACTTTTTAATTTGCATAATGAAACAAAATAAAGAACAGAAATCAGTGAAATGTAATAAGATTTATTTCTTTAAGTCTGATTTTTCTGTATTGATTTTTATTTCTCTACATTGATTTTACAATATAGAGATTTTTTTTTTCAATCTTATTACATTTGTAAATTTTTTTAATCAAAACTTAAAAAAAAAATTACAATTTTTTTCAATCGAAATTAAAATATGTAAGTACTTGTTCCACTTTTTTTTTGTATCATTTATAAAAAGTAATGTGGTTTGATTTCGCTGTGGAATATTATAAATATTTTAACCTAAATTTTAACGCTACTATTAATTATACTGAATTAGTGTCACACTTTGTTATTCATTGGTAAAATAAGACAAATTACCAAGGCTGTAAATATTTTCATTCAACATTGAGATATGATTTTAATGATTAAACTTTACTGGCATAAAATTGTGTGGAAATATTGAATTAAGGATACTTAATATAAACTAAAAAACTATATATATAATTTTACAATATTTTTGATAATGTATTTAAAATAACCAAATACAATATTGTAATCCAAATTAGAGTCAAGAAATTGATCTTATAATTAATTAATGGATATTCACCTAAAACCATACTATTTTGTTGCATAAAACTTAGCATATACATGAGTTTCTAAAACTTTGTTGCATTTGGATTACTAGAGGAAACTAATATGAAATACATTTTTGAAAATAGGAATTATAAAATATGTAGTGACAAGAAGTCAAGTCCCAATCTTCTAAACCAGAAACACAGCAAGACAGAACTTGTCAAGGAATATTTTGTGTGTTTGTTGTTATTTTCTTACAATTTCAAGTTTAAAATACATTTTAAAAATTACTATGCAATTGAGGTTACTGAATAAAACTATATTTTGAAATTTTATTGTAATTGTTAAACAGTTTTTATTACGTGAGAATTCTAACAATATCTCATTCACACTGTGAATAAAAAATATATTGAACACTTTAAATCTTTTAACTAATCTTTGTAGTATCACTTTATATAAAAACAAAAGAAGTAGCATTCTTTCAATATTACAATGAGAAATATTACTGGAAAATTAAATTAGCTCATTTAAAAATCGATTTATTACAATTGATTTACAAGAAGTTATAATCTTAGAATCAAATTTTTCCTATTGTGTAGTAAATATTAAATATACAACTTCGTAACTCATAAAAAAATAAAATTCTTCGTTAAAATGTGTGGTTTCTCTCGGTAAGTTAGAAATTTTTTTTTCCCCCATCATTTTGATGGTTTGCAAAAAAAATATATTGTATTATTAAAATAAATGTGTTGAAATATCTTTGTTTACAAAAAATGTTGACATTATGAAGAAATAAAATTATCTAGATAAATCATTGTTGTGCTTAAACTTTCCCTGCAAAAATCTGCTCTTTGAAGTTTGCAACCTTGAGTTTTTACTTTTAATTCATTCATACGATGTAATTTAATTTGGAGATATATTTAAACATTACAATATATCTTTCAATTATTAAAAAAATATACATATACATTTTTTTTTAATTGAACAGTATGTATTCTTTCATCTGTACTGTCTAAGTAACCTTAAGTAATTATATTTCACTGCCACAAATAGTTTTTATATTTTGCACTTTAAAGAAATTTCTCTGTAAAAGGAACATGAACATAAATTATATTTTGTATCTTTCAAATTTCATAAAGCATTTAATGAAAAACATTTTTCTTTCGTATCTCTGTCTAGTTCAACATACTAAAATAAATTTTGAGATACTTTTAAAATTTTGTTTTTTTATTTGCGTATTACTCATTAGATTTCATTTTTAGAAAAAAATGTAGCTTTTGTTTTACTTAATATTAGCTTTTTTTTTAAAAAAAAAAGTAATAAATATTTCTCTACAGTAAGCAATGTGAAGAATTCACAAAAATTACCTAATTAAAATTTTTGGTGAATAGTTTAAAAATAGTTGCAGTTAAAATTCCTTTTGTTACATTTTTATTTAAAATTCAATAAATTTTCAAGTAGTATTGATTCTGCCGTAATTACAAAATGCGATAATACACAACACCAACCAGACTAAAAACACATTAAATTGCTACTTTAAAATAGTAATTATTTGCAAGAAACGTCTAAATAAAAATCTCAGTGCAACTTTATGGCAGGAGGCAGTGTAAATTATGGATAGATTTAAAAATCATTGGAGCCAAAATTATTTGTACTTCATTTCACTTTACACATTGTAAACTCTTAAAATTTTCGTTTGTACTTAAGTTAATTTAAAAGATATATAATTTGAAAGTTATTATACAAGTTTTGAATAAAATGCAGATTTTTGTTTATTTTTATCAATACAAGCTTTTATCAGTTCGTTGTAGAACAAATGTAACAATTTCAGAGGCATTCTGTGTTACTGTTTACTTAAAAAAAATTACACAAATATATTTAAGACTTAATTGAAGGGAAATAATTTCTGGTTGCGTGAATATTGTCTTTTTGTCATTTAGAAAATGTATGACGATAGAAATTCGCACACAATTAACATATAATTTTCTAAAAAACATGACTAACTAATATCATATAATCTATATTATAGTTAGTGACACTTTAAGAAATATTTCTGAGAATAATTAATACTTTCATCTTATATTTTTTTAAGAATGAATGTTTAACTATGTTATTCGGTCCCAAGGGAGCTTCGGTATTAATATAATTGTTGTAAAATTATTGAAATCCGATGAATTTCAGTGATGTATTTTTCATCTATAATAAAATCAGAACTAAATAACAAATAAGTGAATTATTCATTCTGAACAGCAGTTTTGTGCATTTTTTTGCTTCTTAGTTTCAGTTAAATCTTATGAAACTATTCATGAGTATATTGGAGGTGGAGAGGCGTATAATACGAAAAATTTAATAAGTTTAAGATTACTTTAATAAATTCAAAATCTGTTGTAATAAATAATTTTTAATAATTCTTAAAATATGCTTATATTAATTTAGAAATAAATTTAATGAATTATAGTTAATGCAAATTAATTATAATAGTATTCTCTGTTACATTTTATTTGTAATATACTGAAAATATTAACTTTAAATTATGAAAAGGGCATCATAAAATTAAAGGAATTTCGTCCATTTAATACTTATGCCTAATAATAAATTTAATGCTTAAGAATATTTCAAAAATACATTAAAAATGATGAAGATGCAATTTTATTTTTCAGAGCTTTGTGTTTAGAACGCCGATTTTTAATTTGAAAATAAAAACACAAGATATTATGATATTTTAATTCATATTTTCCAAACTCAATATAAAATTCATTGAAAAATTAAATTTAAATTAACATTTAATTGAATTAGTAAATCACATTTAAAAATGTGCTAAAGAGATAAATTTAAAAGTCTTTTAAACATCTTCAATAGTTAATTCTAAAGCTCCTTTGAAGAAAGATGTTTAACAAATTAAAAACCATCTTTGATTCCCTAAATATATTTTTCCTAATGCAAATCTGAATTTTTCTATTAAAAATGCGTGTGTTTCTGTTATAAAAATGGTAACAAAGATAGTTTCTACAGATATCAATAGCAATGCAGCCAAAATTAATTTCGGTACTTAAATTTACAAACAATTCTTTCTCTTCTTGAAGCTTTAAAACATAAAGTAAAAAACTTTTACTTTATGTTTTAAAGCTTACATTTATTTAACATCCAGGTAGAAGTAACTTTTAATTTTGAAGCATTTGCCAACATAAGAAAAATGTTTAAATTATTCTAATAGAACTCAATGTAGAAATTACCCTCTTCATAAGAATGACGAAACTTTCAAATTCTGCCAAATATTTACATCAAATATAATCTGCCAAATATTTCTTTTAAATTATCGATACAAGAATTATCAAAAGGTTCCAATAAAAGAATATTTACTAAATGCCAAATTAAAACGTGGAAGACCCAGAAAAGAAATTTAAATAAAAGAATATAGTGTAAAAGATACAGAGTTTTGGTTAAAAACTCTGTATTAAAATAAAATATTAAAGTTAGGTTAAAAACTACTTTTTTTTTACAAATACTATTGCAAGAATTTGCTTAAAATGATTTCAAGAGTTTGCTTTTGATTATCAGGCACATAAAAAGAATACTTAAAGTGTCTTAGTATAGAAATCAATAGCTTTTTAAGAACAAATAAATGAAAGAATCATTTCAAATTTTCTTGTTTTCTTTCATTTTAGCTTCTAATAGTTTTAACCCATTTGGAACTGTTTTATCAAATCTGAAATTAACTTTATTAAAACTAAATGGATAAATTAATTGCCATCAAGTGGCAACGAGAATAATAAACTCTGAATTGAATTCTAGTTTCCATAAAAGGAGTAACAGAAAACAGGGTCCCTGAGTTTAATATTAAATATGGTGATGTGTCGTGGTGTATTATTTAGCTACTGTTCTTGAGTTGTATACATTGTTTGAGATTATTGAAATAAATAATTTTCAAAAAAAGCCGGCATCGTTTTTTTTAATCTAAGAACGGTAAAACCATCACAAAAGTTATGATTAGTTAATCTTCAATTTCTATTCCTCAAAAAATTCAAAACAATTTCTTTTGAATAAAATGTTATGTATATATTTGAGAAATTGTCTCATGGTTTATGTTAATAAAGTAAAAGTTTCATACAAACTTGCTTTATACACATAAAAAGTTAACTCTAGTTGTAATGATGTTAAATTCTTATTAGTATAGCAAAAAATTAAATAAGAGACTTTCAAAAGCTTTCTCTGTTCTTAAATTAGTAACACAAGATTAATATTAAAATGTTAAGTTCTTGTTAAATTTCACACAGATAAGTATTTTTGTATTTAGAACTATTGATTATTTAAAGACCAAAACAAGCATGCAGGATATTCTCATATTTTTTTCATGCATACATCCAATTAAAATATATTTTTTAGTCTCATATGAGCAAACTTGTGTTAGAATTTCATTTAAATAATGATTACATTTCAAACTATTAAAAACTTTACACTTTATCGATTTTGTTAATGCCATGATTTAAAATTATGTGATAATAATTTGGAAGACTATTAGGAATTCTAATTTTATTTCTTCTAATATTTGAATCACAAAGCATATTTTTATCACCTCTAAATACTATTAAAAAGTATCTGTACTAATATAAATTAGAATTAACATAATTTCCCTGACACATTGTATATGAACGAGTTTCAAATTTATTTTCATCTAAAATAATCTAGTTATGCAAATTAGAAGATATATGTATTATATTAACTGCATTATCAATAAATTATAAAATTAAAAATAAGAAAAAGGTATTGAAACATATAGTATCTTCAATAACTTATAATTATATAGTCATGGAACGAAAATTATGCAGTCACTGAGTATAAAAAGTCTTTTATTTCATCTAAGGAGAACTTTGCTTGTACAACAATGAAATACTTCAGCAGGACTTAAAATATTTTAATACTTGTCATTACATATATGATATGATAAATAAAAGATTTTCATTCACAGTTCTCGTGTGTTGATTTTATCATAAAATTATTAATAAATGCATTTATTTCCGATTAATCATGAAATGTAAATTAAAACTTAACTGATTGTGGATTTTAAAAATTTAACATGTTTCCGTTAAGAAAATTAAGTCGTTAAGAAAGTATCATTTATGCTTTAAAACGCAGTCATTATGCTCATAAAACATTAATTAACATTAAATGCAATCCATAAAAATTCAAAATGCATTTATAATCTAATAGAAATTATTCTTAGATTATATTTTTGATGTATAATAATAGATTTTAAAATACCGATTTATTATTTAGTTCATAAAAATACTTAATAAAATATTATAAATAATAAATTAATATCTTATAATTATACTGCGGAAATTAAAAACAATTTTTATCTTATCACAAAAGCAATTTTTTCAGTATTTCTTCCAAAAGCTGCTTTTTGTTTCCGACTAGCACTTAAAACTGCATTTCTTAAGACAAGATACTATTTTTAAGACGTGTGAACTTTCCCATGCAGAGGAAAGAAAAAATCAGAAAGATGGAGAAGAGTCTACAGTCAGAAGTTAATTAAATTACCATGGGCTGTTGAGCGCTGTTGACAAGGAAGGGAAGAAACAAGTTTCCTACACACATTCATTTTGGTCTGAGTGTGAACGGCAACATACCTTCACGGTTCAAAGGAATGCTCTTTCATCGTAACATCTTCGAAAATTAATATTCTCAAGTTCTTTAACACTTCTGTTTATTCGATAAGAAATTGAGTACATAAAAATTCTGTGATATCAATTCTTCCAGATAAACTGCACGATTCCTTTTATTAAGTAAAAGCCCTTATATTACGGTTGGCATTTTAATTGACTTTAAGGTTTATTGCACTGTGAAAGAATAGAGACAAAAATATAAAAAAAAATCGAAACATAAAATAAAAATTGAGACAAATATAACAGAAAGGTTAGTGTTACCACTAATAAATTCATATGTAAATATTTTTTTTCATTTAGCAGAATATTTTTAATAGGGTTAAGCATATATTTTTATGTTAAAACACTTTTATTCTTTAAACTATTAGATTACTATTGACATATATTGATCACTCATACTGGAATTTATAAAAAATACTCAAAAATTTTAAAATAAAATTTATTGTTAGGTGATTGTGAGTATGAATATAGTTCTGTTTTACATTTTTTATTTAAGTTTGCAAATATTCGACCAAAGGCATTTAGCTGCAAATGTGTAAAGTATAAAGTACATGTACAGATATTTACAAAAATCTTTTGATCAATATTCAAATATTTAACCGTCCCCGTTCCTGTTATTGTTGAATTTTGCAAAACATTTTTAATGATTTTAGTTAATAACAGAACTTGTGAGTTTTTACTTTTTCAAATATATGAAGTATTTTAATTTGAAATATTTAATATATATTCAAATTAAAATACCTCATACATTTTTATTAATGAAATTCTTTAAGATTACCAATTTAACAGTAAAAGTTAGAACAATGTTTTTATTTATAGGATTATTAGGATTTATTATGTTTTCATTTATAGGAACAATTATATTTTTGCATTTATACTAAAAATAGCCCAATATTTTTTAAAAGAAATTTCCTTGCATTTTGCAAAGGAGAATTAAAAAACATAAGTTTTAAAAAATTGAAATTTTTTTTAAAATTAAATTGTATAAAAAACTATATTGAAATTTTTCAATTAAGGCTTTTGAATTCTAAATATTTTTCACTCAGTTTCAAGCGATTTACACTTGTATTTAGTGTTATTTCAAACCAATAACTTACATGTTGTATTGAAGTGTAGTTATATGAATACGACTTTCAACAATCCTAAGATAATTTATAAATCAAAAATTATTTGAAAAAATGTATATATCAAATATTATTTGAAAAAATGTTCATTGATTTTAATTAAATATATTGGGATGAAAGAGATTGAGAATGTGAAATATTTTCAGAGTAAGCAAACAAATGGTCTGAATATCAAGTATTTCTTTATAATTAAATCACAATGCATGTAGAAGTATAGGAAATCGAAAAAAAACCTTTTGAACTGTCTTTCGTTTCTGGTGTTATATACTCAAAGATATAACGATTATAATTTCGTTGACGAAACGATAATCTTGTACTATAATCTCAAAAAAAAATTATAAAATTTGATGCAAAAGTTCATTTCAAATTGTTATCAATGAAATACTTGCAAATATTTTTCAAGAAGTTAATGAGTAGTCGGTAGTACCTTGATGAACATTATATATGAGAGAGCGAGAGTGAACATTACGAAAACATGCATTATGAAAATTTCGATACACGATAATAAAATGTAGATTTTATATATCAAAAGATTTAATCGCTAAATAAGGTTAAAAAAAGGTAAACAATCTTATAAAACTTTAATCATTCAACAAAATTTCAATTTTATTCAATTAAAATATTAACTTTTTTAAATTATGCAATGGGTTTATTTTTCTACAATGATTTCAAAAGTTTCTGCATATAGTAAGTGTGCATTACGTATAGTTTATTGATTATTTTTTTAATGATTTTTTCCTGTAATCTATATACATAATACTTTTTAATTATTGACAGCTTTGGAATAAAACCAAGGAAAAACATCTAAGCTTTGTTTTCAAACTTTTATTCACTTACAGTTCACTAGTAATAATTTAAATTTAGACCATCCTAAATATACGATCATCCGTCTCCTAAAAATAGCAAAAATAACAAAAATGAACCTTACTCAATGTAGTAAAATAACTAAAGAAAGCTATATATATATATATATATATATATATATATATATATATATATATAATTTTTGACGTTTTATTTTCTATCGTTGCCACTAAAATGGAAATTTGCTTAGTGATTAATATTCTAAGTATGAATTTTAGCAATTTTCAAAACGATTGTTTGATGTTTGCATTATGACGAAATAAAGCAGATTTCATGACTATTATTAAAACGTAATTAAAAATAAGTGATATTATGAAGTCAAAACAATGTTCACATAAGCAGATTTTACTAGATAATCCTTTTTCGGCTCACAAAAGCAATAGTTAACAACAGAATCTCTTTGCTTTCCAGAGCAGTTTTGACTTTCGATACTGTTATAATAGGCCAACAAAAGATTTTTGGAATATCAACTTTTTTCTATTGTTTCTGTGATTACAATGCTTTCATTTCAATTTAATGTGTCTCAAAAATATTTTCCACATAAGATTTTGAACAGGAAGGAAATTACTAATGAAAAGAATGACAACAAACACTATGAGATAAATTCTTATAAATATCTTTAAAAATTTCACTATTTTTCTTTGTTTCAAGGGATTGAACTGAGAGATATTATTTGCAAGGTGTCACAATTTATATCATCCACTTTCAAAACTGATTGTTAATTACTAATATTGGTGTTTTCTATAAATTTGATATGTTTCTTTTTTCATAACTCACTCATAGAAATTTAAAGGTTTATCACGTTATAGAAGTTATATACATATAACTACTTATACTATAGTATGATTTGTTTTATAAGAGAAAATATTATGAGTTTTGTTATTACATGTATTTTATTATAATCTGAGTATTTATTCCTTCATTAAATAACTCAACTGATGAGCTTTAAACATTTAACTCTCCCAAAACTCAATAATATTACTTTTCAATGAACGCATAAAACTAAACTATTATATTGTCTTTATTTTAATCATTGAATATTATCCGATTCTTCTCTTAATTACTGTATTTATATATTGCGTACAAAACAGTTTGCCTTTACAATATAAATATATTTTAAGACCTCTTTATCAAAGTTTTCTGTCTTTTTATTGGCTATTATCGGTTGCCTATTTAATTTGATTATTAAGTTTAATTGACTTTAGTGATAAGAATTGTTTTTCCTGTTTAAATTACTCCACTTCTTTTTCTCTGGTTTATTTTTGATTTTATTCCTAGCAATTAAGCAAGACGTCTTTATCAATTATATCTTTTTCCTGATAAATAAATACTTATAGCTTTCGCATTCAAACTCGCTTAAAACCCTGCCTTCGCTCTTTAACTGCATAGTAATTTACTTCCTCAAATTGCCGTGAGAGCGATAAAATCACAAAGAACATTCAACCTATTCAACAAAATCTTCCTTTTCTCCGTACTATTTGAGGAATAAAAACAATTGAGCATAATAATCTTAAAATCTTTGACTGATTAAGAATAAAAATAGTCGCTTTTATTTTTACTCCAAATATTTTTTTTTATCCTGGAGGCAAATATATATGCACTCTCTCGCATCGCAAATGACGTAAGTTTTATTCACGATCGAAATTCACCAAATTCTCATTACTAAGGTTCGATGATTTTGACTCCAGCTCAGATTGAAATCATCTGTACCCGTTATTGGTCAGCAAAGACGTGTATGAAACGGCATGGTCATCAAGACGTCCAGAGAAGCGTGACGCACTAATGGTCGCACTAAAACTGTACCATCAAGGATGATCAGGACATGAGAGACACTATCCTTCCCTGTGGGAATTGTCTTTCGGATTCAATGTCTTTGTCTCCCATCTCCAGAGAATCTATTTGTCTCTATTCAGGAAATGGATTGGTCTTTCTTTGTTTCCAAACTCAATATAAGTCACGCAATTTCGCAGAAAATTAAAGTACTCATGTTTTTATTAATTAAATTAAATTTCCTGTTGTTACAGGCTGAATAATATTATTTACATTCAGAGCAAATCTCAAGATAATTATGTTTATAAAAAAGTAATATTAAAAATATTTTGATATTACCAATATTGTTGAATTCCATCATCTGCATATAATTATTTTTAACTGTCCATAAAATTTACATTTAAATAATTAGTTTAGTGATTTCATTTGAGAAGATTCTTTTTATAGTTTTGTGAAAAAGTTTATTTGGATTATTGTATTAAGTTACAATAAACAAAATATCATAGTAATAATTTAATATTGACTTAATGATGCATTCATTATTAAATTAATGTATGTTTTTATTGGCTGAATTTGTTATACTCACTTTCATTTTTTGATTAATGCTGTTAATTCGCCAAAAAGAGTAAAATGGCGTTTGAATCATCACAAATGCAGTTGTGTCTGAACTGTAGCTGCATTTGTGATTTTCAGTGGCTGAATTTAAGTGAATGTATAATAATGCATGTCCCTAAGCTTGTTACTCTTGTAATAATTATCTTAAAAGATTATTCATCAATAATTAAATGTCAAATGTTTGAATATAATTTTAATACTATGTTATATTAAATATCAATTAATTAGATTACTTTTTCATAATATTGTTTAATAATATAAAATTGGTATAAAATATCATTTGTTTATCTTACTCAACATCATAAATTCACGAGGAAGTTAAAAACTTTTTTCTTAAATTATTTAATATCCTAAATTATGGAATTCATGGAAATATTTTTAGATGCTTATTTTATCAGAATTATTAATATCAAAACAGTCATGGATAACTTGAATTATAATGTTTTGATTGCATTGACTTGAATGACTGTGTATGTAAAAATGTTTCCTTGCTTCAAACGATCCTAATGAGAATTAATAAGAATGCTTCAATTTATTATCAGTCGCTTTATTGAAATCGAAAGTTGCTACTTTTGAAAGTTAAAATTTATTATTTTAAAAACAAATCACTTACATAAATCCATTCAACCAATTGCTTATTGTTACATAGAATAAAAAGCATTCTTATTTTATGATAAAGCCAAGTAAGTTAAACTGATTTCAATTATTTGTTTTTAAATAAATGAAAGACTAGAGCCACTCAGTGTGGGCAATGTATATATTTGCATGGAAATTATTCCAGCCGAATCTTTTCTCTCAGCTTAATGTCAGTGTTTTAAGGCGCAGTTAGTGAAAAGAATTACATTTT
Organism: Latrodectus geometricus; assembly: GCA_026290005.1. NCBI lineage: Eukaryota > Metazoa > Arthropoda > Arachnida > Araneae > Theridiidae > Latrodectus > Latrodectus geometricus. Next base: position 43,751 of record JAPDSC010076766.1, on the reverse strand, counting down.
GCCGCCTTCCAATTGTTGTCATTTACATTTCGAAGTCATTTACTTTCCAACAACAACATGGAAGAATTTGGAAAAAGTAAGAAAAGGAATAAAGTTACCTGCTACCCTACTCTGACGTAGAGAAAGTACGGTGCCAACATTTCCATTAACAAGGGAAAAGAAGCATTCGGAAAATAAACGATTTATTTCTTCCGTCCGACATTAAGAAAAGGAAATGCTGGTTGATCTTTAGACCTCTATTCCAAAGTGGGGTAGAATTCTGAGCTATGGTTAGATTTAGAATAAAGTTTCTACAAGTGTAACGCACAAAGAATTCACATTCTTGTACCTCCTATTACTTTGTTATCGGTATACTTAGGTATCATTTATAAGAAAAACATGACTTTTGAACGTTTCCGCAGAAGAATTACAAAACAGTTTGCTCCTGATTTTAATAATACTTTCAACTGCTTTATATTTTTTATATTATTTTGCAATGCATTTATTTATTGAAATATTTCTCAAATATTAATTTTGAAAGCATTCTTTATTTAATGAAGTATAAAGTCGTGAAATTTTCTTTTGAACTATTAAAAATTCTATAATTTATTCTAATTTATACATACTTGACATTGAAATCATTACAAAGAAGAATTTGTATGAATTTTTATAAATTAAGTCTCACCTATATTTGTCTGAGTATGTCTTATAAAATTGAATGGTACAAATATAAAACCTAAAAAACATCTTCATTAAAAAAATGAACTATTACTTTAAATATTTGTTATATTGACTTTGACTCAAATTTAGGAAGTAATTGTTGTAATCTAATGAAATTTTAAAGCATTTCTGACTACAAATGGTGTATTTGGACAAAGACGGCAAATAAAACAAATATGTAAAGTGCAAGATTTTGCTTCTTAGAATGAAAGTCAAAATTTAAGAACTCATACGATCTTGAGATTTTACTACACTCAGACATTTATGGAGCAACTTAGAGAGGAACTTTTGACACATACTTAAACATTTTCTTGTGTAAAAATCTGCTGATAGTTGTGTTGTTAAAGGGAATAAAAGTGATCCCAGGATACTTTTCTAGCATAGTTTAGTGTAATTTCTTGAATTTCACTTGAGTGAGGAGAAAGAACAAATGATTTTTTTCCTCAGAACCTTTGTAAATCAGGTAATGCATCACCCAGTATAAAGGAAATATTTAAGGTATTAATCATGGTATTTTTAAAGAACATAAACACTATCAGAGTTCAAACTAAATTTAAATTCATCGCTACTGGTAACTGATTCCATTGAATTTTTATCTAACCGTTATAATATTTGTCTACTTCGCGATTGATGTTTTACTCTTCCATTTTATACATTTCATTTGTTAATAAATTATTTATAGAATAAAATCATAATAAATTAAATTACGAATGTGCAATAATTCTAATAACTTTACAAAATAACATTTTTGTCATCCACATTATTCAGTTATAGTAGTAATTCAAGGGAAAATATTGCACCCTATTACCACCTCTCATGGTACTGATATCAGAAATCCTTTTACCTCAAGATAACGTTACAATAAAAAAAGGTGTCACAAGATAAGATTTTTCCATTACCATAAATCTTTTTTTCAATATCGGCCACTGAGGGATTAATCCTCCAGCGCATTAAGGCCAGAAACTGCTACTCGTTCATTGTTACCAGGTAGACACTTGTGAATCGAGTCATGGAGGTGAGTAGTCATACCACAACAAACCCGTTTATAGGGTGGGCCCCAAATATTCATCAATTCTGAAGAAAAGCAAGGAAACATAGAGCGAAAAGATCATACATGCCCGGAATGGGATTCGAGCCCAGAACCAACAACCTGAGAGTCAGAAACGCTAACCACTCAACTGACGAAACACTGACCCATAACTTCATAATCAACTGGTTTTTGCAAGTTTCATTCACTTAAGTCCCAAAAATTTTCTTTTAAATTGAACAAAATGAAATTTTATTCTAAAATTCCAATCAACACTTATAAAGTATTTCAAAAGAAAAACCATTCACACAACAGCTGGTTTTTTCTCTCTCTGTTTTCCCCCTCCCCTGAAGAGACGAAACAAATGGTGAGGAAATTATTTCAATCTAATTATTTCTAGACATTATTTCATTCGAGATAATTGTAGAATTTCTCTTTTTATTCTTATGAAAATGAACTAATTTTAATTCATTTTTTTTCTTGAAATTGAACTGTGTATACCACTTGCCTTTTTTTACCTTTCACATTTTACCATTTTAAAAACATTCTTTGGTTTGCCTCATTTTTTTTTGAATCTCATATTGTTTATAATATTTAACAATGAGTAAACATTATCATAAATTATTATGTCAATATCATTTTCAGCAAACAATTAGTTAACAGCATAAATTAACAGCTTTTATTTCTCCATCATGTAATAATAGCGAGAAAGTTATGCAATTTTGCTGCATGGTGAATGGAAGTGATTTGATTCATTTAATTAAAATAATACTAAATAGTCTTAAGAAATGTTTCTTTTTAGATAAATTTATTCTGAAGATAAAATAGTTAGGGATTTACTTTGGTTTTCTTACACAGTTTGTCTTCTAGTTTTTTTTATCGAATGAAATAATCAAAGATAGTCTATTAAAGATCCAGTCAGACTTAGAAATGCCTAGTGCTTTATTTGTCGTTCCTTCTGAAATTGACTTGCTTAGAATTATAAATCGGAATATCTTTAATTTTTATACCATAGAATTTGGTGATATAAAAGAATCTATTGTATTTTCACTGTTTCTTTATGAATTGCTTCCACCATCATACTTATAACCAAGTTTATTATTGAAATAGAATTCAATTAAATATGTTGTAAAATAAATAACTATAGCTTAGTTCCAATATAATTTAGTTATAATATTCGTTATAAAAATGAGAAAATGCATAAACTTATACAAAATAGCACTATCTAATTTTATACGTGATAAATGATATTTGTATTTTACTTATATTTTCAGTGTTTTGTGACTGTACAATAGGCAAATAGAAATGTTCGAGTGTTTAATATATAAAATCGAAGAAAATATTCTACAAGTAGACTATAATTAATTGATAAGGAATTTTATAAGATTTATGATGAAACAGAAATTTTAATATGATCCCGACATTACTAAAAATGTAGTTCCGCAATATTGGGCATTAAAAATTTATGAATTATGGAAGGTAAGGGGTTATATAAAATTACACTGTCAATACACTGTTTTCTCTGTGGGTAATTTTATGTAAGATTATTTGCAGAAATTGGTTTAGGATTCAAAAATTTGGATTTAATTCATTTTATACAAATGACAACCACACTAACTCTATAAGATTTTAATTTAAATATACAATAAATTTCCTGAAATTATGCTTATCTAAAATATATTTGTCTCTGAAATATTATTATATCTGTTAATATATATCTTCGAAAAATTTTTGCTTAGAGGTTGAAAATAATTCAATTTATAAGCAAAAACTCCTAGTTTCTTTAGAGATAATATTAAGCTGTTAAAAGAAAGTTTTTATTACATCCAAAAGTATCATTCTTCCCAAACATTTTACTTTGAGACAGTTTAATGATATAAAACTCCATTTCTTGTTTTTTCTCTTTCATCAGCCTAAAACAAAAGGCATAATTGTGTGTTTGTATTTTATATCGATATTAAAATAAATAGTCCTCGGATTTCCTTTGAAAAGAAGTTCATTTCGTCATTATCGGTTATACCTTTTCTATTAATGAATGAACTGTCCAGATAAACTTGAAAGCAGTTTGCCCGGCTGACCGAATACTAGAAGATTTGAGCTATTGTTGTTTCTCACTAAAGGCACGTTGCAGTTCAGCGGGCATTGCACGCTTCGCTGACTACAACCTGAGACTTACTGAGACCGTCTTTTCCGAGTCTCTTAGACTACCGTTCACTCTTTAAAGAAGCTGCACATGTTTTATTTCCGGGAGTTCATAAAATATCGAAGACGTACAGTTAGACACAGTTTTTTCTTAAATGAAAAGAAGATATATATTTCTCACCTTAATCTGTAATTTCTGCTTTTCCGTTTTAGTGAAAAATTTGGATTATTTTCTAGTTTTAAGCTTCAGTGTTTGTGACCTTACAAAAAAACTGAGTATTATTGGATTATAATTTATTGTTTGGTAAGTAAATTTTTTTTTATTTTATTCGTTTTCTATGTCACAAATTGAAAAAAATCAATGGGAATATTTTTTTTTCATGGCTATATAAATATAATTTTTTTGAAGTAGTTGAATAATGTTCACGTAAATCTTTACGCAACTTTTTATTGAAGTGATGGTAGTGTAAAATCGTAAAATAATAATCGTGTATAAATGAAGAGCTACCAGACAATTTAAGCATAGTTTTACATTTTTTTAAATTTAAATTATGTATAGTTTACTTGTCAAAATTATTAATTAGTTCATATCTGATATTTTTCAATATTTATATTTAGAGTTTGATTAAAAATATTCAAATAATCAACTCAAAAAATTGATGTAAAATAAATTTTATAGTATTTATTTTCACATAATATATCGTGTATTATAGTTGCTAATTCATTCTTAAAAAATACCTAGTACTTGTAATTAATCAAGGTTTATTTATTATATATATTTATTTTCATTTAGTCGAAAATATTTTAAAGAAGAACGAGAATGCATAGCTAGAATTTCTTTATTTCTTTCAATATTTATCTCATACTCATCCAAACAAATAAATTGAATTCTCTTCCTTATTTAAAAGGCAATATTTCTCCTAACTATTACTTTAGATCTACAATACTTTATAATATAACTAAATATTTTTTAACTAATTCAATTCATTTTTGATCTGAAATTCCTTTCAGTAACGTCTTATATTTTTCTTCCGATTCTAGACGTAAATATCGTTTTTTACTATTCTCATAAACTTAAATAAATACTTAGGTCAGATATATTCTCTTACTTTAGATTATTTCATTTAATTTTTCTATCACTAAATTATTTTTTGATATTTTCAATTTAGCCTTCAGTTCAAATATTGTGAAATGTATACAGCTAACATTACAATTTTGAAGAATCTCTAAATACAATTTATCATGAAAAATATTTCTATTATTTTAAACAATGCAATCAGAGATGATTTAAAATTCCTTGAAAAAAAATCAAAGATAAAAACCTTTCATAATTTTATTCAAAATGTTATAACTTTAAATGCATACAAAATATTTTACTTGATTTCTATAGTTATTCGAGGATTACATTTCTAGTTATCAATAGAAATTATTTATCATGTTCCTAGACAAGAAAAACATTAAAAATTATTCAAATTCAGTTGTCAACAATATCAATAGTATGTCATGTTGTTTCTGCTATCCATAGATGAACTGGCTAGTTCTCTAATATTCAGATGAACAGGAAGTGCTGAATTGAATATTCAGCACTTCCTGAAGTAAATTGGAGTTTGAATTATCACAAATACAGTTACAGTTCAGACGCAGCTGCATGTGTGATGATTCAAACACCATTTTACTCCTTTTATCGAATTAACACTCTTAAGCAAAAAACGAGAGTAAAGCATTTAATTCTTTTTCAGCATTATAAATCAATTTTTCCTAATTGTGATGATAAATTTTCGTGTTGAGTGATTTAAAAGTATTCAGTTGAACATTGAAAAATTTAGAAATTTAATTCCATAAAGAATTTAAATAATCATCTTTTAGGATATATTAAATATTTTATATTTATGGGTGGGAGTAATCTATTTATAAACTATTGTAGAAATTGCCAATAATATTGTAAAAATATTACAAAATTACTAAAAT
>JAPDSC010076766.1:0-37905 GCA_026290005.1 Latrodectus geometricus | reverse complement strand
TTTTTTTTCGACTGCATAGATTTGCATTAAAATAAATTTTCTTTAAATTTATGCTTTACATTGGCTGAAAAATAATTAAATTACTTAACTGAAATGTAATTCAGAGCCAAATATATAATTATGTTTATTTTTTTTTAATTTCATTATTTTTCAAAGAGCCTTAGTTCAATAATTAGCATAAAATCATATCTGAACGGCCATTTTATTTAAATGAAGATTTATTTCTTAGAACTGAAAGTTGTGGGAAAGTTATTTGAATATATTTATATTAGAAGACCCAGTAAAGTTCTTATACTAAGTAAGAAATTTCAAATGCACGTGTATGATGATAATTCATTTCTTGTTTTACGACGAATCAATTTTTAAGATGAATTTTTGATAAGACAGACTTCAGGAGTACCAAGTTTTTTGTTTCTTGACAAGATGCCTGGCATCTTTCCAAAATGTTTCATTTTAAATTCTAGTCGGAGTTACATTTCTAAAGACTTCTCGTAATGAAAAAAGCATGCTATTATAAAATAATCAGTGAGTGTTTCTTCTGCTTCGAAATATTGAGAACTACTTATGATAAAACGAGTTTTATAAAAATAGATGTACTAAAAGAAAGAAAGAAATAATCTATTTAAAAATCATTATTATTTTTCTATCAAATATTATTTTGCTTCAGATGATAAAATGATATTTTACTTCTGAAAGAATATTTTAAAAGTTACCTGGGAGCAAGTATCTGTTTTCTTTGATATTCTCATTGTTTTGTATGCCCTGGGGATAAATTTTCCTGATATCAACGTGCAGTTAAGTAGAAAATTATATTATAATACTACACTCAACAATGAGAAAATACAATAGATCATACTGAAATGTCCTATGAGATTTGTTCTATATTTTATGATATTTTAATTGAAATACCACTGTTATTTCTTTTGAAGCTGATGAAAATGCTAATGTTTTGGTAAAATATAACTAGAATGTAAAATATCATTATGTTTTTTATTCGGTGCACATGTCCTGTTTTGATAAATAAATTCATAGAAACAAATTTTAGGGAGTATTCGTAACATTTGTCTAAAAGGTGTTATTATTTCCTTAATAAAATAGAATGGATCAACAAGCTCACCAAACAACTGGTACATAAGGATAACAGTTGCTTAGTAAAAGAATTTCCTTGCAATGGAAAGGAACAACATCACAATTATGTCCATGTTGATGAAGTGATTTAACTGAGGTTGACCTAACGGTCCATTATTCCGTTTATATAGTTTGAAATCTTAAAAATATAACAACATTTGCTCACTGATAGACTTGTACTGTACTAACTGAGGTTGACCTAACGGTCCATTATTCCGTTTATATAGTTTGAAATCTTAAAAATATAACAACATTTGCTCACTGATAGACTTGTACTGTACTATGGATTAAAACAATTAATGTGAAACACTTGACAACTTCAAATTTTCGTGCAACTATCATGAAGCAAATATGCAAATGCATATCATAATTTCAAAGCTAGAGTTCGCTATTCAGTTGGCCATGAATTAAATTTGCGAACTGGTGTTTCTAGTAAAAATATCTTCTAAATGTACGACTTCTAATACATAGACAGTTACATTAATTAAAATATATTAACCGATAGAAGAGCATAACTTTTTCATTTATGTGAACAAAATCCTCAAATTATTTAAAGGTAAAATAAAACAAATATCATGTGTTTCATAATATTATGCAATATATTTTTGTTTGTAAATAATAGGGCATTTTACAAAAAGAGCTTATGGACATCATGAGACAATATTTAATTTCTTTTATATTCGATATTTTTTTTAAAAAAATATTCTTGGCATACACAAGCATAACTACTTTTAAATGTCTTTAAAGTTTGTTTTCAATGAAAAATTAAATTTGAGTAGTAAGCAGAATTTAAAAAATATTGCATGAAACGTTTAAATGATGTTAATGAAAATTTTCTTCACGGATTTTTTAAAATTTGAAATCGTTTAAATTTGTTATTGAATTCATTCAAAAACGCAAATTTTAACTGTATTTAAATTTAAAACAATCAAAATTCCTCATCATAAAAATGATTTATGAAGACAAAATCAAGATCTTTAACTCGATTGCAGTTCTCAGGAAAAAAATTAAACAATTTAAACATTTACTTTTTTCTCTCTATATATATATATATACACACAGACACATACACAAACATATATATATATATATATATCAAATAATGTAACCTAATTAGAAGAGAATCTATTATTGAAAATATTTCAATTTCATCTCGTCAAATCATAAGGTTAAATCAAGTAATTTTGTTAAAATAAATTTCTGATGACTTATGAAAATACATTGCTTAAATTTTTTCTGCTGTTGCATAAAATTTTTTTAACTAAATACAATTGTGTTTACCTGACATAATTTGAAACGCGCGTGCGTTATAATTTAAATAAATAATCTAATTGCTTAATTAGAAAATTCACTCATTTATATAAAATCTGATGCATTAAAAGTATAAGAAATTCAAGTTCTTAACCAAACAGTTAAATCATTCACTAATTTTCCAGAGCTAACAAAGGTAATTAAAGGCTCTTCAATAGTATGTGATTTTTTAATGTTGCTTCGCATACATGAATGTTTAATTTAAATATAATTAGAATTATTTCTAAAGAAATATGTAAAAAATAAAAATTATTTAAATTAAACTACAATCCAAAATTACCACACGCTTATTCTTTTTTCTTATAATTGATGACTTTACACAATGTATAACTTTGGTTAATAATGAGCTTTTCCAACGCAGTTTCTGTTCCAATAACCCTTGGGACTGATTAGTGTGATGAAAGTTAAGATCACTTGTGTTATATTTGAAAATATTAAGCTATAAGCTCTGCCACTTTTTCAGCTATCTTTATTAAGAAAGATCATAAATTGCTTTCGGAAATAATTGATAAAAAATTAATTAATAACATTGTACAATGAATTTAAAATTAATTTGTTTATAATTAACGTATTATGTATACATTTTGCTAACTTTTATAAATTATTTAATTACATACTAATGAGATCAAACTTTCACTCACAAAATCTAGTTCTATCTTTATTTAATAAAATTCATAAGTATCATTTTTTGAAATACTGAATATGCTCAAACTTTTTGCGTATGTTGTACTTTTTCACAAGAATTTCAGTTTATCAAGAATCAATTTCCTTTAACGATACTTTCAATTCCTTGTTATCATTTATATGAAGGTTAAAAAATTTTATAAATGATCCTTTATTCAAATAAATAATTATTTATAAAACTTTTAAACTTTTGGAACTAACAATTTTCATATTATTCTAAAATATCTTCTAAAACGTTTCTGTGGAATACTCTCCTTCTTCGGTTAGGAATATACAATATTAGTATAGCAAATAATGAGCTTTGGCCATGGATTTTGAACTAATATCACGTAATATTTTATTGCTTGCGTGTGAAACACTTACGCTTCTAATATAACATAAGAGTTTTGCTGTTAAAATGTATCTTTGAATGATTTTGAAAAAGATACGTTCTAATGAAGTGAAGAATCTCATTATTTTAATATTTATTATTTTTGATTTCTTTCATTCGCAATATTTTTACACATTAATCTACTTTTGATTTTTTTAAGTAAACAGATTAATCTTTAATAAAATAAAGATAATGAGACTCCCTACCAGTCTGATGTTTTCATTGTATAAAATGGTGTATTTTATTTAAGTAGTTCATTAATCAAAAAGGTACATTTTTGTAGCTAATATATAATCTTCATTAATCAAACTTTTAGAAAAATGAACCATCTTTCATGAATGTTTCATTTATATTTACCCTAACTCATTAACTATTATGTATTGCAAAACTTCATTTTTTAAATATTAACTCTGAAATTGCTTAATAGTAAATAAAAATTTCAAGATCATTATTTACTAGCAACATTTATTAATTATACTTAACAGTTTTTCAGTTTTGTCGACTCGCCACCTCAACAGCTGATAGAAAAAAATTTATCAAGTAAAACTTATAACTGACACTTAATGTGAACGAGGAATTTCAAATATATTTGTAGCATAAGAGAAAAACGAATACTTCCATTTTCAAATGTTTTTTCTTTTTTGTCTTATGCAATCTGAAAATAAACAAGGAATCAAACTCTATCTACTAAAATGACAAATAGTATCATAAAAAAGGAGTAAAGCAACCTCTCTGTACTTTTATGTTTAGACTAAGTCTTCTTGAGGAATGCTATTCAATAAATTTTCAGCTAAGAACAGCAAAGAACGGAAGAAAGTGATATTGCCAATAAAAACGCACTTTTCTTTTCCTTCAAGTTCTATTTCGTTTTCATAACTCGCTAGTGAGAGAATGACAGCTTCTGTCAAATATTTCAAATTGTTTATTGTGGCAGGTATACGTTTGCCAATAATTTATCAACTGATAAAATGTTCTAATGTTTTTCTCAAATTGAAGGAAACGTTTTCTGTTGAAACCTTATTTAAGTCAGCGGTTTTTTAAATCCGGTAGTTCAATTTATATCAATTTTTTAAATTTCTAAAATAAATAAGGAAAAGGTAAGAATTTTATAAATGACTTTTTTAATTAAGATTTTTTTAATGGCCAAAGTCATCAAGGAACTTAACAGCTATAAGAACTCCCAATTATAACGATACATTCTGACAGTAAGAATTACAATATTTTAGCTGTAGTAGATTTATTTATGCATACAAACATTACAGTTTAATTGAATAGTATCTTAAATTTTAGTATATATTAAACCAGAGTGTTAATGTTTTATGTACACTTCTTTCTTGCATTAAACTAGGAGTAATTAATTTTTTATACATGTCACACACCATCATTTCTGTCTTTGATTGTTGTAATCATCAAAGCAATTACCGGGTCTTCTGTGTGCAAAACAATCTTCGAAACATGTAAGCAAGACATTCAAGTAATTTTAGGTTACTTTGAATTTATGGTATATGAATTCGCTGACTTTTAATAATAAGTGACTGAAATGAAACTAATAAACTATATAATAAAGCAACATCTCTAATGTAACATATGAAAGTTGAAAACAAAATTATTGAAATTGTCATTGAGTATCTTATGAAATAGATCAAATTTTGTGACGCAATGGTAGCAATACAAATTCAAGACATCCTTTTTTTCAATACATTTGCGTTGAGAAAAAATATTCAATGAGATCGTATAGTCCATCAGAGAAATGCTCTGTGAAAATACCTTGCAATAATGAAACAAATCTAAATAATAAAATTGATATTTGTATTGTTATATATACTAATACTTACTACATAACACAAAGACGATATTAAAAAAGTATTTGTTGACGTGTATAGAGCTTTTCAATTTACAGTACTTGACTTATTTATTGTGTAATCACCCATTTTCGATTATAACATTAAAGTTCTAAGCAACGTGTTAAATTAACCTGCATGCAATTTCAAGTTCCTTTTGGAAAGGTGGTTTTCCTCAGATACAATGTAAGGACTATAATGTTAATTTATATTACATTTATGCTAAATTACGTAATTGTATTTTCAAATATTATTTTAAAAATATTTATTTTGCAATTACTAAAATCTAGATCTGAAAAAGTAATCCAAGCGATTAGAAGCTTAAACTGCAACTTTTTGATCTTCAATTCGTATGATTAAATCCCATCCTGTTTGTAGTGGTTTAGAATCCAGTTTAAACTGTAGGTCCCAGTCTAATTAGCTCTCACGTGTTAAAAATGACGTTGAATAAAAAACAAACCTAACCTGAAAATAGTAAAGTAAATCAGAGTTATGGTCTGAAAATAATAAATAAGCACATCGTTTTATCAAAAATTTTAAATCTTAATTTCTATTATTCCATATATTTTAAAAGTAATTGTCTCTTTTTATCTCATTTTTTCTTTCTCTTTCACTCTTCCTTATTATTCTCAAGTATTCAAGATTATTTATTCTTTTTTTTATATTTAAATCTTCGTATAAATATTTGATAAACTTACTATACAAAATTTTTTAAGTTCTACTTTATATTATTGTAATGTATGCTTTTCATAGATAAGAATAAAATGCATCAAAATCATGCATTACGTAAAGCAGATGATATTAAAAGCAAATAAAATAATACGCAAGAAATCAAAAATAGGAACTACTTCAATCTACTTTTTTTCAAAGAACATATTTAAAAGAAGATTAAAATAATCTAAATTTGCTTTCTTTTCTAATTTTATTAATTTATATTAAAAATGTCTATTAACTAATACGCACAGAAAATGCACAATAATATATAGTTGAATGCAACAAATAGATGGTTTCTTTTGATTATACATTCAAACAAATGTATTCAAGAGAATTCTATTATTTAAGATTTTTAGAAAATTTAACAAGCTTTATTAACTGCACGAAACATTTTGACCTAGCATTTAAAGCAAATATTATAGACTATCAGCTCAATTGTAGTGAAAAGGGTACCACCCAGTAGCTCCGACATTAAAACTCGCATTCTAATCCTAAGAAGTTATTATTTTTATGAGATTAATCTGCCTTTAAAATGATTCACACGCACCATGAAAGATCAGTGCTCTTCGAGCAGAGTCAAGAAAACACTGAAGAAGGAAGAGAGGACATTCATTCATTGCCCTAACCCGCAGGACGTGCTTAAGATCCATTTTGAGCCTTAGCCAAGAACATAATGAATAAACTCATTAATTTTCAAGCTCAAGTGAGCAGAAATAATTTCATGATCCAGTGTCCTTTCTCAAGATTATTTCTCATTTTTAACACCTTCGTTGGAAGTAAAGTTGAGTGGAAGATGAAGCTGCCTCTTTTTGGTGGAGTAAATGATTCCAGAAGAATCTGTAAGCCTTTAAATACGGGTCATGCATGGAGGATTTTATTAATCGAGCGGAAAATATTTCCTTTAAAACTTTTACACGTATTTTGGTTATGTATATATATTTATATCGTTTTTTATTTCAATTCTTTATAATTGGTGGAAGTTCTTCTAGAAATTTCTCAATGAAATAAAAAATAGAAAAGTGTGTTGACACTTCTACTTCCAATATATTGCTAAAATGTAACTATCGTTGAAAATGTTTTCCTTTGTTTGGCAACGTACGATTCAAAAAACTGATTACGATCTACAGCAAATAGAATAGATTAAATATGGATGCTTTGTTCTGTATGTTGTTTGTTCTTATTAATTATAAACAATGAATGATGAATAATCTTTTTTTGTTTCTCTTTGAGAAGAGGATATATAAAACAGTTAACAAATTCTCTTCAGCACATTATAAAAAGTTAATATAACATCATTTTATAATATTATCAATTAAATTAGCATTTATGTTAAACATAATTACAATCTAAAATTGTCTTTATCTCACAAAACCTTCACAATAAAAAGTTCTTAATGTCTTTAAATAATAAAATATTTTTGGAATTCAACTTAATTTAGTCACAGACAACAGAAAGTTTATAGACATTAGCTAAATGAATATTTAAAATATATTTTGAATTATTGTTATTTTAAACCTTATTACTAAACTAAAAATAATTAATATATGATTATCTGATTTAAAATGATATTATTTTTAATACGTTATTAAAAATTCTAAACATATTAACTAATATATAAATATTAATTTTCTATATGTTTAATTTTTAAAAAACGTTTGATAATATATATGCATAATTGACATAAAAGATAATAAATTTTCTTCTAATGATAAAAATTTTTATAATCTTCTCAAGTTTTTTAAACTTAAAATTCGAAAACAATGAAATTTGAGCTGTATGATAACTCATCACATGTTGTTATTTTAAAAGACAAAATTAATGTTTTACAAGATATTTTTCATAACGAACCTTTATTTTATTAAAACATAAATTTAAAATAATATATCATAAAATATTCTATTATAAGCTGTATTTCAGTAAAAACAATATGTGTGCATATATATACTGAAGCCATTCCTTTACAAAATTATTGAAAGGCAGTCTAGAGTTGAATGACAACATGTTCAAGACAAAAATTATTTCCAAAAAACAGACCAAAGTTCAGAAAAGGTCTTAAGAATTTGCAGGCATTTGTGCTTTTGGTTCTTTAATTGACTCCAGTAAATGAGTAAAATGAGGGAGTGCTTATATACTTAATACTTGATTTAGTGTTGTACAAGTAGTTAAATACAGCCTATTTAGTGTTATATAGGTTGATTTAACAGCGAGGTTTCTCAAATGTGAAAATTTTTTTCAAATATATATATATATATATATATATTATATATATATATATATATATTTGAAAAATTTTAAACATAAAATTTCATTTATTTTATATTTCACACATAAGAAATTTATTAACATTAAATTATGTATTAAAACCAATATAATGGAACAGAATGTTAACTTTAAATGTCTTCTTCTATAAAATACTTAATTCAATACAAATTATTGATCTTATCTCATATATATTACATATCCTCCAGTGTTTTTGCAAAACTTCCGAGTATAGTTAATTTTCTGTACCCAAAATAGGATTTGTTTTTTTCTGTATTCCCATCTTATATTCTAATATTCCCGTATTCGAAAACGAAGACATTTTGTATTTTCATATTTTAAATGATAACATGTTGATAAATATATTTCATTGGATTTAAATCTGAAAGAAAAAGAACTTTATTATTTCTGATCAATATTATATAGCTATGGTAGCACGTGATAAATATATCATTTAACAATCAAAAGGCAGCGATTCTGATTCTGTCTCAGGATATGACCATAGCAGTAAAACATTAAAATTCATTGAAAGGAACATTAAAATTCATTGAAGAGTTGTCAAAATACCTGTTACATTTTTGTCAAAATTGTGACTGATTCTAAGTGTGTGTTAGGATATATCCCAATTCCTTGCAGAGCAAAATTATTAAGCACTCTGGGGCACACAAATAAGCGCGGAAACAGTTATTGTGAAGAATAACGCATTTCTAATGTATTGATCATTTTTAAAAACTAAAACCAGAAGTTTTTTTTTTTAACTTACGGAGGCAAAAACTGTAATTTCAAGATTTTAAGAATATTACTCATTTTAATTCAATAAATATTTCTTCTGAATTAAAAGAAAATATTTAAAGGATTTATATTTTAGCAGGCTTTTTATAAAAAATTATTTTTACTCCTGATTTGTATTTAATTTATGTATTTCAGTAACACACCTGAGTAAGATTGAAGAAGTACAAATGTTGATAAACTTGAATGTTTAACATGAATTAAATATAACTTTTAGTTTAATTAATTTTTGTGAGTTCATGATGAATATCACTAGTTTAATAAAAAGAAATTTTGTAGATCAGAAATAAATAAAGACTACACTTATACCCTTAAAAAATTAATCATATATGTATAATTGTGTATTAAATCTCTTATATCAATCTTGTTATATTAGAAAAAGAACAAATTTATTGATTTACACTTTAATAATTACATTTTTCTTAAATTTGAACCCAGTCATGTGCATTAATTTAGTCCTTTTAAAATTTCTGGGCTTGGATTTTTTCGCAATTTTAGGTCAATGACTCAAGGTATGAAACAATATTGGCTTATCCTTATAATTTCAAAATCAACAAGATTTTTATCCATTATCCGTGTTTGCTGGTCATGACGGCCTTTGCCCTAAAAATGCTTTCCTGCCTGTAAATTAGATACGCAAGTAATTCTTTTGTGTGCTTGAATCATTTTAATATCTCTTGATCTTTTACTTACAGCTTTGCAAATTCATGGTCTGTTTTCCTCCTGATGAAGATAAAATTTTCTATACACTTTATTTAGAAAATTTTTGTAATCACAGATCACGTTCATTTTACATGTATAGATTAATGAGGGATTCGTTTCAGCATTATCAATGTAAATTTTATGTTATCATTTTTAAAATTGAAATATTAAAAAAGAAGGATTCCAATTTATCTCTTAAAAAAATAAAAAAAATATTTAAACTTGTCGTTCCTGTTAAAAACTTTGCCAAAATATACAGTGACACTTTTTCTTACTCAAAACAATTATGGAACTATCATTAATAACAGACATATATATTTTTGAAATGGAAAAAATTGCTATAAGTAAATTTAACATTGCTGTTATGAGCTACATTAGTAATAATATATGTTATTACTCGTAAGAAATTAGGACCATGCAATTATTTCTTGTAAAACATTTTAGTTTTAAAAAGACTTTACAAATGAAATGCAGTTATGCATACTTTAGAAAAAAATGTTATACGTATATATAAGAGAGAGAAAATATTTTATAAGAAGTATTTTATATAAGAAGAATTATTAGTATTTTTTATAAGAAGTATTTTCTTTTTTATTCTATACATTTTTCATGTTTCTTGGCATAGTGTACGTCGACGTTTATTAATGTACTCAAATTAGTTGTTTCTCTCTCTATGGTCATCTTTTGCACATAAAGACTAGTAATAAATTTATCGGTAGACTCCCAATATCAATAAAATCCTTGTCCAAGCGAGAATCTAATTAATGAACAGTTAAACTGAAGACTAGAATTCTTTCCTTTCCGCAGAGAAATTGGCCAAACATTGTGGTGAAAGTTAAGAAACTATTACAAAAACGGAAGGGGGTTTCAAAGCAGATCAAACGACCCCAATGAAACTATCAACACAAAAGATGTTAAATAAATGAATTGAGCGCTTATGTCAACTGTTTTTGGACTTCTTTATCAATGAAAATACATAAAACAAATTAACCTCAGCATACAATGTTTCTCCTAAGGAAACAATGTACTTGTAAGGAAACAATATACTTGCAATTGTTTGTGAATTCTTTGGATCTAAATTTCAAAGAAAGTATGTGAAACTACTATTGGATTTAATTACGTTGCTAATCTAAAGCACATTGTAACATTAGTTTTAATGACAAAAAATTTATTTGTTATTTTAGTTTCAAATTTGTGTGTTCATATAGTTTATATTTTCCCATATTATTGATCTTATGTATCAAAATATACTGATTATGCATATTTGTGTCAATAACATTTATTTGCACACACACAGAGAAATGTGTGCGTGTGTGTGGTATTATAAATTACGTTAAATTTAGTTAATCATCTCGAGTGAAATTTGTGCTCATTATAATGTCTATTTTTGTTATTTTCTAGTAAGTCAACTTGGAAAGTTAATTAAAAAGGATTACAGATAGCTAAGCTGAATGTATCAGTGAGAATAAAAGTGATTAAAGAACATTTCAAATTAATGTTCAAACTACTGAAACAAGTATCAAAAACAGAATTATTTAAGCACTATTAAACATTTTGATTTCAGACACTTCAATTTAAAAGAGCTTATTTAATCATAAGTTGTTTTTGCTTTGTTTCTAAGTAAAATAACTTGTCTTCACAAAATAAATTCAATTTATTTTTAAATTATAACAAGAGATTTAATATTTAAATGATTTTTTTATTTCATCTCACTATAAAAATTATTAAAATTAAAATAAGCTCTTTGATTCTATTGTTCTAAAATATTTTCATTTTTCTGAAGATATATATCTCACATACTCTAATTTGTAATTAATTACCAAATAGTAACTTCATTAAATTTGATTTTTCAAATTGATTCGTTGTATTTAGAATTAAAATTCCATTTTGCTTTAAAAAATATAACCATAATTTTGTTACACATTTTTAAATTTAATCATCAAATCACGCTACTAATAAAAGGCATTTTTAAATTTTTACCATAATGATATGTAAAATAAATTAATATTTCTCTCTATTCTCAAATGGTTGCGACATTTTTAGTAAGTTCATGTGTGTGTTATTTAATAAAATAATTTATTTGTTAGACGTAGTTACTTCGTTCTCAATTTTTATATTGCTTATATTCCCAGTGAAATAATGTCCAATATTTTCCTACTCACAAACTTTTACAAAGAAGGAAAATTTAATCGAAAAAATAGGCTTTCACATTTTTGTTCGCGTATGAAGGAAATGGGAAATACCTCTGAAATAAATTAATATGACAAACTTGAATTTCTTAATCTTAGCTAACATTAAATATTTTCAAAATAGTGGAACTTGATCGAATATTTTTAAGCCTATATGCACATAAATATTAGAAATTTATGAGAAGATGTTTCCCATGAATAACTTAGTTTAAGATAAATGAAATACATTCATCTGATGTAAGGGTTTTAAGCAACAGTGTAGACAAACATTTTTCACCAACTTGACATTCCACGCAATCGTTTCAAATAAAATGCAAAATTTAACATTATTTGAAATAAATTTCCTTCTATTATCCATCATAAGAATATTTACTGTACATTTTTTTAACTTCAATTGAGTTCAATTTTGGAAACATAAAAATTAAAAAAAAAAAATAATGCATTTTAATTTATTATTCACTACAGGAGAAGTTTATATATAAAATTAATATATTGTTAATTAATTGGTTAAATTTTCAAGATATGTAAATGAACTGAAAAAATATCGATATTTCTTTAAATTTGTGATTGAATATAAGTTTTTGTATCTACTATTCTATAGATCATACTGTTATTTATGAGAATTAACTTTAAGTTCAAATATACTATATAAAATCAACTATTGAATAATACAATGACAAATACAACTATTAAATGATTTCAGATAATAGAATAAAATATAATTTTGAGTAGCAAAGCAAAATCATATCGGAATTCATTGTTAATTTAAAAAAATATTTTTAAAAATTTCGAAAGTTTTTTTTAGTTATTCAAGAGAGTAATAAAAATTGAACAAACTCCTTTTCGTAGTTAATCGTAAATCTTTTACAAACTGTCTTTAATGAAAAATGTGTTCCTTTTAAATTAAATTTTTGAATACAATTAAATACTCTAAAAAGTAATGAAACTCAAACCTTTATTTCGTGGTTAAACATAACTGCATTTCTTTAAATTATATATCTTGAACCTTTCAGACAAGACTAAAATCTTTCAACTGTACACTAGAAGAAATACTTTAAATGTATTTGAGAGAAAAACATGCTGATCAAATACTAATTTAATATAAGTATAAGCAGTTATTTGCCAAAAAGTACTGTATTTGATACAAATTCAGCTTCTACTTGCATTTTATTCGCAATTTCCGATAAAATCGCGTGCTATTAATTTCAACGTGTGTACAACTGAAAAAATACTTATTTCATAATATACATATCATATATAAGGAAAATTACTGCTTAAAGTTCAAAACTTTAGTTGCTAACTTTAAGCCGTCTTATATAAGATGTTGAAATTAAAGAAAGTAAATTACCAATTTATATAGAATGTGCGTCAAAGGTTTCGTAAATATTACGCAGTTTAAAACGGACACACTTTAATTTAAAGACAAATATTGAACAAACAGTAATATTTAAAAACTCAAAATTGTTAGTGCCTTCTCGTGAAATGGTAAATAACATGATATTAAGATAATGATCGGCGGAATACCTATTCGCATCAACAATACAAAAGTAACTCTCTTGAATTACTTGAGTTTACACTCACTCGTGTCAATGCGTGTGTGTGACTGCTTACTTTCTACTACATGGAAACAAGCGCGATACTCACTATCGACCAGCGACACCTAGTTATGATTTAAGATCCTATATATATATATATATATATATATATAATTTTAATTAGAAATTGACGATATTTGTGCATTATGGAGAATAGTAGTGAGAGGAAATGATTATAAAATAGCAACTAAATGAAAAGAAATGAGTTATATAGCCCCTATTTTGTCAGTTAGATGCAATAAATATTAGGTCCTTTAGAGATCCTGTAATATGGTGAATGAAATGTTTCAAAATTTTACAGGAAAAAGAAATTTCTATTCTGACAGTTTCAAATTCATTGCTTTAAATCAAAAAAAAAAAAAAAAATACGTTCATGGAAACGTTTTGTTATTTCTGGATGGCGAAAAAGCAATACAAATTATTAGAAAATTTAAAACCTTTCCTCGCAACTGCCTATTTCTACTTGAATATTACTTCAAAATATTGTAATAAAAATATGCGTTTTATGTTAATGTGTGTTTGTGCACTTACAAATCATTACATTAGATATAAGGACCTTTATACCCATATAAATTTCAATCAAATGGAAGAACTGGATTAGTTAAAAATATATTATTCAATATTCTTTTTAGTTTGTATTTATCTTTGATTTTTTGGAAAATAGGTCTGAATTTTTTCATGTCTCGATTGATTTTTGTCGGTTGAACAATCAAAAAACTTTTTCCTCAATATTTATTAAAAATAAAATAAAATTTTATGAAGGAAAATTGAAGGGTATCACATAAAAGGGAATATCCAAAAACTTAGAAAATTAAATTTAAAATTATACTATGATTACTAATCACATGTAAAACATTCTTAAAGCTGAAAAAAGTTTATTATAGCTAGTATAGTTAAACCGACTCGAAAGATTTCAAAAACAAAACTAAAACTTGTTTCAATATTAGCTCTATTTAGTGTAAGTTAAAATAAAAGTTTTAATTTATTACATTTATATATTAAAGAGGAATAATATAAAAACTCTCTATTAATAAGGAAAACACTCAAAACTTTTGGTTATAAATTTCATATTAGTAGAAATTTAAATTTCCTAGTTAATCAACAATAACATTTGCTAAAAAATACCATCAGAATCTATTGAAAGTGTTAGATGTATCCTTATTTGCATAAGTTGTTTGATTGAAATAAACATATTCAGTGTGATCCGGAAAAAGAATAACTTTTAGATGTCAATTTATCAAAGTTATAAGCAAACATAAAAAAATATCAGATTTTTTGTTACAATAGAGGAAAACGGAAAAAAATATTCTTTATAGATTGCACTTAACCTGATATAAAAAGTAAAATAATATTTATAGCACAAAGTATAAAATAAGATCCTCATTTTCGAAGAGAACATTTTTCAAAGTTGTTAACAGAAAATGAAATTATAAAAATGACTAAATAGAATTTCAATTTTTATCATAATTATGAATGCTATTGAAATATTCCTATGAATACCTTGATTATTAACACATTTTAAAAATATTTGTCTATGAATAAAAAAACATGTATATTAAATATTTGTGATATTTCCCAACAAGCTTTTGTAAACATGCCTGTTTAAGAAATGTAATAATAATAGGATTCATGCATTTCAAATACTATAAAAATCTTTATTACTTAAACCCCTTATCATACTATACATTATCTAATTATTTTAATAATTTTATACATTTATCAATATAATTTCATCAGAAAGGATACATATACAGTTAGATAAATACATTATAAAAAATTTGAATTTTTAATTTTTATTACTTACATTAGAATAATTTAAATACATTTATACAGATAGCTAACAGAAAGTTTTCGTAGTAAAAATAAAAAAGAAACTGCATAAGTATTAAAAACCTTAAAGCTAATTAAATGGAAAACTTTCATAGTATTACTAAAGAAAGTGTGTGTGTGGCAGGACTTTTATAACATCTAAGAAACAATACATTTAAATATAGGATCAAGTTTTCTTTGAAAGCTGTATTGAAGCTGAAAAAGGGAAATGATTCTAGAATCTTATAATTTAATATCCAATTATCTGCTTAAAACCCGTTTTCCTACCTCTTTCATTTTACCTAGCTTTTAATAGCTTTTAACACCCTTCTTTGTAGGAGAAGTCAGTTTTAAAGCAATTTTAATGCCCTAGTAACAAAGCTTTGTTTTACCATTACAGTCTGGACGGTGATTCTTATCACATTATGCGTTTTATGCATCTTGTATCGGACGTTTATGGCTTAATTCGCTGCCAGAAATGCTGTTTGAGCTACTTGGTTGTGCGTTTGAATTTACCCCGCCAGCTGTAAAATATCGCTTATCTATAAAATGAAATCCCATCCATCCTTTTTGCCTTCAACCACATACCCGTTATTTCAAACAAAAGAAGTCGTTAGTATTGCAAGCAGAGTAAGGTAAGATAATTCCAACTGCTCTCTCCGGAACTAACATTGAAATTTTAATGCGAAAATCGCAGTTTTCATGCTTCGTTACTAAGGTAAAGTAGTGATAAGTACTTCTAACTGATGCATTCATTATCAAAACCAATGGTTCTGTAAGAAAATTAACGTTCTCTATTCACTACATTTAGAAAATTCCCCTGCAAAGCATCAAACTCTTCTTTTTTAATATTCCTTTAATGTAGGATATTAACATATTGCTATATTTATGGAAGTTTTTTGTGATATTTTGAAGACTTTTTCTCCATTATTTTAAAATTGACTTACATAAGTAACGAAGTTTGTTTTTGTTTTATAATTTATTTCTGACCAAAACATTTAAATCAATTGTATTTACTCTAAACAACTAATGATTGTTATTCAATATATTCCGTTATAACTTGTTAACATATTATTCAATTTAATTTCAGGTATATTTTCATAGAATGTGTTTTAATATATATATATATATATATATATATATATATATATTTATATATATATTTATAATTTAGAAAAACATTCTTTTCTATATTGCTTTTAAAAATTGTTAAAATACTTTAGTAACAAAAAATGATTTAATATTTAAATTTCAGAATAATTAAATCAAAGAAAAAATCTTCAATTTTTTTTTTTTTTTTTTTTTTTATATTAACTGACATGATGAATTATTCAGTTTTATAACTCAGAAATCAAGATTACTAAAAAAATTTTGTACTTTATTTTCAAGATTGCTTCATTAAGAAATGCAAAGTAATTTACTGATAATAACATCTGTGTAAAAACTATAAAATTTTAATAAGTACTACTTCTAACTATTTAATAACTAAAATATTTTATTTCACAAATTAATTATTTACTTGCCTTAAGCTATTTATCACACGATAGATATGTTTTTTTATAAACATCGGAAGAGAGAATAGTTTAACTGATTAATATTCCAACGTAAACAAGAAAAATAGAAATGAGCACATTTTACACTAAGAACTATCTAGAATTTTAAATAAAATGAACAAGCCTATGTTATTCTAATCATTAGAAATTTAGCCGTAGGCAACTACATATTTTTATATCTACAAATAAAATTCCTGTTTTATTTTAATTATAATTACAATCAGGTGTGACAATTTGCAATTTTTAATAGCTCCATTTATTTTGCCATACATTTATTGTCCATCAGGGTATAATCATTTCAAAGTAAACAACAGTATTTTCCGATCCAATAATTATAGTTCAAAATAATTTTAATACCCTAAAAATTAGCAATTTTCAAATATAAAACTATAGAATGAAGAACTTATTACGTTTTGTTAAAGCACTCATGTTTCATGAAGAAAGATGTAAATTTAATTTTATGAGTTAAAATATGAAAAACTCATTAAAAATGTTTCTTAAGACCTAAAAAAACATATCCAAAAAAATTTATGAGAAAAATAAGCGGTAATTTTTTTTTTCTTTTAGAGGTGTTACTTCTTTTCTTCCATTAAAGAGATGTCATTCTGAACGTAATTTGGTCACGAATAACGCCAAGCTTCTTTTATTCGAAGAAGAAAAACAAATTGCAATGAATCAAATAACCTGCTCAAGTTGCTATGTAATCCGATCCAAGAGAAATAAAAAGAAATAACGTTACATTGCATCCATACAAGAAAAATCTTACTTTGTTTTCACACTCGGTTGACTCGAAGTAGGGACGACGACAAGTTGGGACACGTTAGTGTAGCCAGTAAACGAGGAAAAAAGGATAACTTCTAGTTTAGTTCCAAGAAACACTCTAGTTAACCTTCCTTTTTTTGGTTTTCAAATGGAATTTTCCACAGGAGTAGCTCCGTAAATGAAACAAGTGAAAAGTTCATCAATGTTTTTATAAATTAGGGTAGCGTCTTAATAAAATAGCTTCAAGAAAGAAGGAATGTGCCTGAATACCTTTAATGAATGGAATTCCTTTAAGATACCATGAACACACACAGAAATTATTTCAATTGAAATATTTTTAAGGTATTAAGTAAAAGAAATTAACTATCACACATTAATGGTAAAAAAAAAATCACACTATTTTGAAAAACACTTTTAGAAGTATAAAGCTATTATTTTATCATGGTTTATATAATACTTAATTTCACCTTTGTTCTACCCGCTCGAATTTTGTTTTTTATCGATATTTGCGTTTATTTAAATCCTCATTTTTATTTAGCTACTATGCATACTTTGCCATTCAAGGTATTTTTCTTTTTTAATTTACCCTACCAATTTGTCAAAATCTACTTTTTTTTAAACAAACGGTAGTAAATATAAAGATAAATATTGCGATAAAAATCTGCAAAATAAGCTAAACTCTTGTTTTGCGAGTTTTTATGTTGCTTTTACTGTTTATTTCATTCTACATATGGTAATATCATTATTTAAATAAATGTAAAAAGTGAAATTTTCTTTAATTAAAATATACTTTCTAAATATATTCATGTAATAAATCATTTTTATTAGAAATAATTTTAGACTATATTTTTATAAAGTAAAATTGCAGTAAAGAAATACAACGTTGATCTGTTAAAAATTATATACAAAATACTCTGAGGAAAAACATTTGTTTATAAATGTTATAATGACTGTCATTATTTTCTATATTACAGATAAAGTAATTAAAATTAAAAATGAAATATTAAGTTGCACCATAAAATTTTATTTTACTGTATTCATTAAAGTTTAAAAATACTTCTTAGCTAACTCATTTTTATAAATTTTTATTCCTTATTAATCTTTATTAAATGGCCTTCATAGGAAATATATTTTTCCATCATGCATTCAGAATAGGTGCCAATTTCCATAAGTATTCCAAGCTACATATTTCTGCAGTCATTGGCAAACTACAGAGATTTCAAGTTTTACAAAATTAGTGTTTTGTACTGTATATTTTTATGTCATTTAAAAATTTGCATTAAACTCAAAATGACTAGGCTTTTATGTTTACCTGAAAGTCATTTCTGAATTTTCATGAAAGTTAGTTTAACGACTCAATGTTGACATTCATAATAATCAGCCAATTTCCATCAGCTACCAGGACTAAATCACATTAAGTTCCTAGTAACAACTGAGTTCAATAATTCTGTCAACAAATCCCAAATTTAAAAGCGAAAACCTTCTGAATAATTTTTATTTATTTTGATTTTTAGGGTCTACTTCATTGTTTTTCGCATGGATTAAGCAAAATAATGGTTTTCTTAAAAAATAATCCCATACATATTATATAAAATAAATCAAACATAACATAATTTTTTATGCAGTTGAAATCAAAATCTCTTACCGGTGCAGTTGTTTTCTCAGATATTTTAGTTGCTTTATTTTATATACAACTGTATAAAATTTATTTACTTGAAATAATAATATTTATGTTTGAAATTTAAGCAATTTAGTTTACTGTGTAAATTGTAAGAAATATAAATACCCTTAAATCTGCTGTTCTCTCTTCTTTGAAAACCTTGTCATACAAATAAAAATTATTTTGAATTAAATCAAATGTAGATTGGTACTTTCAACATTTAAATGATTAAGTTTTGGATTAGATCAATTTATTGTGTGAAATTCATTAGTGAAAATGTGTTGTAAAGCAGTTATTGCACAAATGCATAATCAAATATGACCTATAATTATGAATTTTAATATCTTTCAAATTTCTGAGACATTTTTTAACTTAAACTTTAAGAATTGTTTTTAGAGCAGCCAAATGTGTACGGTAACCAAATACTATACAAGAGAAATACCTTAACTACTTTTTAAGACAAAATTTAAAACCATTCTGTTGATGGAAGATTCATATTCTCTCAAATATTCTTGAGCTAATCTTGCAAAGATCTTCTAGGCATTGTCTTCGTAATTAATCACTGAGTTGTAGTTTAATTTGAATCACTAATATATATATGATCAAAATTGAAGAGAAAATGCGCTCCCCTCCTATGCTCTATTAAATGAAGCAATGCATCACGCCATATGAAAATCAAGATTGAAGTAGGCAATCGAGGAGGTGAGAAGTTGTTGATGAGTGTTCTGCTCCTCTGTGGAGAAGCAGAACACTCATCAAAGTTTAAACTGAATATAAACTTCTGTTTTTTAGAATGAACAGTTGCTATTTGATGATAGTCATGTTCATGTTTGGGGACAACGAAATAAATACATGAATTTTATTTCTGTGAGAGATGAATTGCTTCGTGTATTAGAAAATTGATGCAACGGATCCTTTACTTTTCTTTTCAGTTTCTCCTAATAATGATTCAAGACAGAATATAAGTAAATTATTCGATGAATATTTCATATTGCCACTCATGGCACTTCTGCCGAGAGCCATTTTTCAACTAGGCATTGTTCAGGTGTATCAGAATAGGTGAAATAAGAATATTTAGGAATAATTATAGTCTTACCATATGCTCCACTATCCCCAGAATTATCAATAATTGAACATTTTTAAAAAATCACATAGACCATTAAGTTAGGCATCCAACAATATTTTAAGACCTATATGCACTATTTAAGGTCATAAATGACTTAGGATTTTATTAGACACTATAAATACCACAATTACAAGAAGAATTTCATCTTACACTTGTTTCAGACTCAGCAATTCATTTAGGAATTGCTTAAAAATAATTTTTTGGATACGAAATTTTAATTTATAATTTTTTTAGGTTATTTAAATAAATCATTACACTGTTCTCATAATTCTTACATGACAATGTGGTTTTAATACTCATTAGAGTTAACATAGTTTTATATTATGCTCTTCCAGTTCTTACAATTCTTACGTGGCAATGTGATTTTAATATTCATTAAAAATAACATCAGCTGAAACAAGATTAATCTTTGTTTCACTGTAATTCATTAGTTGCTTGTCTTCCGTCAATCATAAATTAAATTTATTCTACTTCTGCTTCTTAATAGTTTCATCTACTACTTCGCGAGATTGTTCCATTCAATGGTTTATGAATTTGATTCCCATCTCGGATTTAGATGTTTTGCTAATTCGAAACCAACTTTAATCTCTAGTTTCCATTCTAATTTCCTCACGGCCTAAAGAAAAGACTCCTCAGCTTTAAAGAAACCAAATCCCTTCGTAAAAGTATCATATTTGCTACTTTTAGTTACTATTTATATATATACTCTTTCTCTCTCTCTTTTTCACCTTCAAGAATTTGTTCCAACGTGATATTTGTTTTTAAATGTATCCAAGTGATATGAGGCTAGATATCAATCTCATAAGCTTCTTTTTAATATCAGTCTAATAGACTGATATTAAAAACAAATATTGTAACTAAATACATATTAACTTTAAATATCAAAAGTTCAGTAATAAAAAGCGAATTTTTCATTCTTCATTTAGATAATTTTAATTAGGTTTAGATTGTGTTCAGAAAGATGCATATAATAATTTGTTCATTAAACAAATTATTATATGTATCTTTCTGAACACAATGTTCTTAGTGATAAATCTCAAGTTCTTAATGGAAAAATTGAGATCATTATGTGGTCCTCAAAATATTTAATCAAGTTGTTATCATTGTTCATTTCTGTAGATAATCTACAGATAGCTTTGATTCATTATAATGAAATATCGTACATAAATATATAATTTAGAGACTATAGTAATGAATTCTTACTTATGTATACGTACCTTTTGTGTTTTAGGTAAATGATTTTATTGATCCTTTTATAACAATTCAGGCTAAATAAAAAATGAAATTGAATGAAATAATCATATAGCAAAATAATTTAATGAAATTGCTTGATCAGTAAACTGCTTTTTGGTAACAAGTAACAAATAAAGAAATTTTCAAGAAAGCTATTCTTGTAAATTACTTTATTTATTTAAAATAAAAAAGTAATTCGAAGTCCATCTTTCAGTCACTTGGAACATTTCAAATCGTGAAAGTTTCAATTTTTACTTAAAATATATTAAAAGAAGTATTTTTGTACTTTAAGATTTGATATTTAGATATAATGGATTTGAAGTAATTTTTGTAAATGTAAATAATAGCATTTTAAATTAATTTTGCATTTTAATTAGTGTAGCAAATATATATTTTTGCTTAACATAATTATCATATAACAAACACACTTAATGAATAAAACATAAGTCCCGTATGTGTGTTTTTTAATGATAGTTCCTAACGCACACACTCATCTAAAATCAGCAAAGAAATGTGAAATCTACATTACTTTCAAAAATATATTTTACTTTTTATTTCTTCTTAATGTAATTATTCGGAATATTTAAGTGAAATAAAAACCAAAGTTCACTTTGCATTAGTAATCAATTTACTTAAAAGTTGGGAACTATTTGTATTTGCAT
This sequence comes from Latrodectus geometricus, assembly GCA_026290005.1. Classification (NCBI taxonomy): domain Eukaryota; kingdom Metazoa; phylum Arthropoda; class Arachnida; order Araneae; family Theridiidae; genus Latrodectus; species Latrodectus geometricus. Next base: position 15,518 of record JAPDSC010076766.1, on the reverse strand, counting down.
TCTTATTAATGGATTTAGTTGTTTAATTTAAATGAAATCTTTAATATTTTTACTCATTGGTTACAAGAATAACTTATTCTAAAATATAAAATAAGAAACAGGCATATTTATTTGGTATTTTGAAGCTTAATTTCTAAAGAATGCTGTAAAGGTATGTATATTATACAAAGTCAAATCTCTTAACTCTCGTTATAAAAGTTAATCTTACGTTTTAAGATATGAATTGGAAATGCTTTAAGCAGACACCACTGAATATTGTTTTATGACCAAGAAATAAAGTGACAGAAACTCAAAATTTTCAACCATTTCGTTTCAAAATTATGCTTAAAATAAGAAGTTAAAAGTAATTTAACGTCGCATAAAATCTAACAAGCATAGAAATGGCCTTCTAAAATGGATAACAGCCAACCTAAAAGAGCTTTAAATAGTTGCAATTAAAGTACTTTTGCTGCCCAAATGTTGCAAATGGACTTGTTATAACAATTTAGAGTACGACTCTCTCCAGACTCCATCAAAAATTTTTCCATTAAATAATTATAAGTGTCATAAATATTGAAAGAAAATCGAGTAAGACTAAAACACTTTAACTTTTATAAAAGTTGTGATGTTACTTTCTGATTTTAAAAGTATATTTAAAGTTTCATTTGCCTAAATTTATTTTTTCTTAAAGATAATAAGCTATAAGAATATTCACATTTCAATTAATTTTAAAATATATTACAATACATGCTTAGAATAAATCTGTAAATTATTCAATAACTTGCAGTTTAATTAATTATTAAATAATTTTAATATTTATTGAAACAATATTATGAATGGATTATTAAAAATAGTTTAAAAAAATAAAAGAAAAATATTTTTCAATTGGATTTTCATAAAAAAAATATATTTAATTAAAAGCTAATTTGTTTGAGGTCATGGTTTTCATTAGTTTGCAGCTACAACATCCTCAAACCAACAATAATAGTATTTTGATTAGATTCAAACCTGATTAATATACAGGAAATGTAATATTTTGCTACTGAAAAAAGGGAAGGATACTTATATGAATTTATATCTTAAATTGTTATTTAATAAAATACAATTATAAAAAGCTATCATATTCAAATTAATTTTAGATAAGAGGTTTTGATTTTTGAAGAGGTTTGAATTGCTCTGACCTCGAATAATTATTTTTGGCCTACTGAAGAAAACAGTTATATTTCTTTAAAAAGATTTTACACATTTTTAAAAACTACATTATAAACATAATTATAATTCATGAAAAATATTGTGAGAAAAATTTACGTTTAGTAGTATGTGAAATATAAAATGCAATATTTATAATAATGAAATATAAAACTATTTGCTGACAAGTCGCCTTCTTGGTATATGTTTGCCTATTATGAAATTTTATTTGCAATATTAGCACTCCTTTATTAATTTTCGCATTCATAAAAAATGGAAATGTTATATAGGAAACACGTAGATACTCCTACAAAACCTAGACTTTGGTACAACAGTGCTTGTAGATACTCAAAATATATATAGGTCAAATATTTTAAATAACAGTCTCGAAAAATCCCAATCTCATAAAAAATTGAGGCGTATGCATACTCTGTACACACGGCTGCTCATCTGCGAAATATCGCACGTTCCTCTCGTCTAGAGGTGAGCAAGAGAGGCCATCGACGCTAAGCCCGCTCTGACCTTATAAGAAATTGTAAACTGCATAGATATGTGATATCTTCGGGCGTTTGAAGAAAAACGTTAAAATGTAACCTTTAATTCCACGCCTGACGGGACAGGTATTTCACTGTGCTCTGAGTTGAGAGCATTTCTTGCTGCGGCAGACGTCAAGTTCACCCCACTGCTGAAACTCTTCCACTTGGCTGGATTGGACATGTGTTGTAAATTCCGTTCTTCATTTTTATCCCTCACTCGCTGAGGTGCAACTTTTCTCATTACCCTGCGAAAAGAGCTGCACGAGTGACTTCCCCTTGCTTAAAATTCATTACATCATGAATATCTTCTTGAGAGCTTTCAAAGGCTAAAACTCTCCACCAGCTTCCGGAAAAAGGCTAAGATGCTTTTATTACTCTATAGTAACTAGTAAAATATATTTATCCCTTTCTCTATTAATAATTATAAATACTATATGAACGAGCAAAATACATTTGTATTTAAATAGAATATGAATCAACATGCAAAAAGAACATTTTAATATAATTCAAATATACTCTTATATTTATACCATACGATATACTTCTTTTAAATAGTATACTTATTGATTCAGTATATTGATAATCAGTATATGAAGCTTTCAATAATAAAACTTAATTTCATAAAGAATTTCCGGTGGTCTTCATGGAATTTATCCCTGCAAATAGTGCATGAATGCTAAAACTCTCTTATCACTGAATTAATGGCTTCCTCGAATGAAAATTTTGTGTTTAAAATAATAAATTTTCACTAAATTAATTAAACCTCGAAAGGAAAGGAAAATAGTTCTTATATTGACCTCGTAATATAGTTGCTCAATAAGATAAAAATACATTTAAAAGACAATTTTTATCAAAAGAATGCCCTAACTATCAATATAAATATGGATGTATTCTCGAATGGAATGTCATACGATCAATTTCAATGTCATCTCTTCCCCTAGAGTTTGATTCAAGAGTGATCAAATAGAAATGAAAAATTCTTTAAACTTTGTTACTTCAGTGTCATAAGCAGATCTGGGAATAATTTGAGGTTTATATTATCTTAAACAACAATCATTGTATTAAAGGTGTGAAAAATAAGAACACATAATTAATTAAATGAAGACACGTACTTGATTTCTAATATAAAAGGCTGAAGTTCATAAAAACCTAAATGATCAGTAATATATGAAGGCATGTTCTAATTATTGTATTTAACTGATGAATTAATGATTTCCGATTATCAAAGTATACAGTATAGCTTTTTCTATTTACCTGGTGTTTGATCAAATCTTGATAGGAAAAAATGCACAGGTTTTAATTGATACTGCACCTTAACCGATCAAATCTGAATGTATTCTCAAAGCTTTTAATCGAGCTTGTGGTGGAACAGTTAACTCTGTGATCTTCTGATTAACAATTCGTAGGCTCAAATCTTACTTTGAGCATGAATGGTTGTAGGAATAGTTTGGTACATACATTAAATTGTAAGTCGCAAGCAAATAATAAATTACGCATGCGAAAAGTAATCAATGATAGAGAAATAATCCAGTCTCAAGATTTTTGCGTTTATCAATATTCCATTGTTTAGTCTTATCAACACAATTGTAATCCAGACAACTGAAAAATAAAGCTAGAATTTAGACATGCAGGATAATTATAAAATTTCCATTTAATTATTTCAAAAAGTCAAAAAATAAAAAATTTTCTTTTATTAGCTGACATGAAACATTTATTAGTTTTATGTAGCAATAGTTTAAATTTATTGAAGTAAACACTACAGGTAATGCTAGATTTTTAGTGTGGTAACAATGAAAAACTGTAAGGTAAAGACACAAACTTAGCATACTTGAATGATATCTGCATAAATTGTTAAATATCTATACTCTTGTTACTATAAACTAAGAAAACATCACAAAAATGACGATAATGCTAAAAGTTGTCCGTGGAATTTATTAAACTAACAAACATTATACAGCACATAAGATGGTACAAATTAGCATAAAAAATTGCCAGACAATTATCGTGTTATAAAAATTAGCATATGAATAAAATGATCAAATGGGTAATATAAGTTTGGTATAGGAAAATTACTTTAATATGGAGTATGAACCCCCCCCCCCCGAGAACCAATACAGATCATGCAGCGATGTGTGTTGTTCTCAATTATGCTGTCTATTAGTTATGAAGGAAGTACAAGCCATTGTTGTTCCAAAGCAGTTGAAAATGGGGCTATTCTCTCAGAAGGGGGATTGAGAGCAGCTACACATCGTTCTAAAGCATCCCAATCATACTCAATTGGAGTGATCAAGCTGGAAATAGCATGCACTCAATTGTTTCCTGCTCAAGATAAGCATTTAGGATGCGAGCCCTTTGTGGTCTCGTATTATCATTCTGTAGCTCGAAAGTATCACCTATTAAAGCACTGGCATAAAAGAGCTCATAAGCATCCAAAATGCCCTCTATATAAGTGTGAGCATTAACATTTCTACGGGAAAAGTCATGGAAGTTTGTGTGACTATCCGAAGAGAACCACCCCAAACATAGACGCTGCCTGATCTGTATGCATCTCTTTCACGGGTTATTAATGTATGAAAACGAGTTCTCTCCAAATGAAAATGTGCTTATCATCACTTTCAAAGCCAAACCTGGGCTCATCCGTAAAGACAACAGCTCTCGCATTGCTTACAAGCCTTTAATTTGACATGTTGACGTGTTCATTGCGCCTCACATAACGACTACGTTTTTGATACCTTTGACGCACGATTGATCTGAATACCTACCTCAGGGAGCTTTCAGCGAGGGCGTATCTGAGTTCAGAGGGAGTTGCAGTTATATTCCTCCTTGCACATTATGACAAATATTGGTCATCGGCCCATGTGGTAGAGCGTGGCATTACTTGGTTCAACCTCCTGAATGCCTTATCCATGGTTAGAAATTATTGCTAAAGTCTATGAATCACAGACGAACTCACATTCACCCATCTAGCCACTTCTATCTGACTTTGTACTGCCTCTATTCTCCCAATAACTTCTCATCGAAATTGTTCGATCTAATGATGCCTGGAGGTCATTGTTACAATTTCGCTATTGCAAATTTCTAATCTCAGACACATAGCTATAATTGCAACCTTGCTCTGAGGCATCCATTATTATGCTCATCACAAATGACGTATACCGATAGAAGCGCCACTGTTTTGCATAATGTCGTATTGTTCAGCTCCTTTTACTTAGCAACATATTCAAATGTCATTGATATTAGCTTATTTTAGAGGAGGATATGGCTTTTTATATGATTTTCCTTAATTTTTTTTACTAACCAGTGTATTATAGTAAAATTTTGACGAATAATTTAATTCAGTTTAACTTAAAACTTGTTCATTAGATGATTTTATTGCTAATCTCATAAACTGTCAATTTAGAAATATATTAAATGATTTTCTCTCATTAGTTCTAAGGTTAAAATTAAATTAACGTTTAAATCTGAAATATATTCCATTTCTTAAAACTTGATAAAGAATCATTTAAATTATTTTTCTTTTAATATTGAGATGGCAAAAATAATAGTAAAATTATAATAAAATAATTAAACATTAAATGTAAATACTTTGAACTAAGATTGAAATGTTTTAACAATAGATCTTATGCTTTTAATTTAAGATTATTGATTTCCTGTCTCAACAAACGTTTAACTTAAAAGTCATTTTGCATTCAGTGATAAGATACTTTGTTGAAGAATTCTTTCAAAATGACCATTAATTATAAAAAATGAAGTCAACTGAAGGAAAGCAGTTTTTACTTAAATCTGACCAAAGCTGTCAAAGTTTGGAAAAAAGATTATTCAAAAGATGATCAATTAAGAAGAAGCTAAAAAATGAATAAATATGCTATAATGAAAAGTAATTTTACTAAAATTATAATTTTATACATGTTTACATCAAATTTTAAAGCTTTTATCAGATACCCGCAACGTATTTTACTATTCAAGTTATTCATATAATTAATTTTATCTAAAATATAAATAAAAGTACATGAATATTAGTAATTAGAAATCGAAATTGACCAATATTTATCAAGGTTATGGATAGCTCTTACCAAGCATCTAAAATCAGGAGCTAAATTATATATTTCTATCTGATAATTTTTTATGTTTTTATTTATTTATCTCTATTTTACCAAACTAGATCTTGTTTCAAATCATAACAAACATCTAGATCAGAGATGAGAATGAAACTACAAGTTGGTAATTTAAAGATTATTATATTAACGTTTAAGCTAACAATAGAATTTTATATTTACATCCTTTTTAAATTGCTACTGTTAACAAAAAGTGACCAATCAAACCAAAGTGGCTATGCAAAGATGTATTACTATTTGCTTGTATAAATGTTTGAGTTAAAGAAAATAAATTACCCTAAGAAATTCAATTGATATGGTTATTTAAAGGAGCTTTATACATTCATTAGTTTTTCTCTGGGGGAATTCTAAAACAGAAATATGAATGCTCATGAAAATTTAAATTCTGGAATAGTGAGAAGAGTTAGGAAAAACTGTACTTAAGCGTTATTTTGTGGTAAACATAAACAAAATAAGCGCATTTAGTACCAACCGTTGAAAAATTTTGATGCTCTTTGAATGCGGTAACATTCTTTCTCATTTTAAATATATTTGAAGGAAGTTATTTTCATTTCTCCTGCATTCTAAAATTTCGTAAGAATAGTGTGAAAAAGAAACAGTCACATTTAAACGACCAAATGGCAAAGTAATTTAAGTAGAGAAAATTCACTTTTCATTTGCAGTTATTTAAGACATTTTTTCACATTCTAAATGAAAAACGTTATAGAAAAGAATAATGTTCTTGCTTATTTTTATTCTTCAAAAAGTTAAGCAAATAATGATGGCACATATTTGCATAACATCAAAAATACCACCAATTAATATTTTTTCTGTGACTGAAAAATAACTATGTAAATTTTGAAATCCTTCTAACCATAAAATAAATTACATGGATGTATAAAAGAATATTAAAACATAAATGAATGTGATTATAATAACATGCACACACACCCACAGAAATTTATCATGGAAACTTATGATAAAATTATTTTGTATTTACATGCTTTAGTGACCACCATCTATGAAGTATTTTCATTTTTTTCTAAATTTTAGTCAAAATAATCAAACAGGGAATATTTCAACTCTTTATAAAGTAAAAATATCAAAATTCAACAACAAGATTAATAAAGATTTCTTATTGACAATCATTATGTAAACTATAAAAGACAATAACATTTATTAAAACACATTATGAGTAAAATATTAAAAATAGCTTGACTCTTTAAATATAAGCTAACATTTTACATATTGTCCAGGATGAGGCAGTCTTCTAATATACCTTCTTTGTTCCTTATCCTTTATATATAACTTCTTTTCCTATTATATATATATATATATATAATCTTCCATTATACCTCCTTTGTTATTACACCTTTAAGTACATATTATGATATATTCTTGGTAGTGTTCACTAAGCCATTGTCATTTCAAAGAAAAGTTAAATCATATGAATTAAGATATCTCATGCATAATAACCATAAATTAAATCGATAAGTAATAGAGAATCCATATAGATGCAAATAATAGCAATTGTTGTTAGTTTAGTGTTTCTTTTAATGTTGAAACTTGGTTCGAGTATTAGTTGGTCGTTTTCCGGTATTTAGTTTTCACCGGCACTAAAACTTTACTGTCTAGTTTGTTTTACGGGTCATTTCCTAGAGATTTAATTTATGATAATAACCAATCAACTTCCAAGCAGTTTTAATGTGAATTATTGAAGAAAATCCAATTTACTCCCCGATGTAAAATTCGTCATTTTATGATTAAATGTGGGTGTTTTTCCATCACTTCTGTAAGAGACTCACTTGAATGAGAGGAAAGCAAATACTAGGATTTGTTTGTTGGTATAAGACTTCATACTGAGTCATAAATTAATATACTCTGTTTAAAATACACTTCATCGCACATAATTACATACGAGGGTCAACCATAAAATAAAACTCATTTTGTCGTAAAAGATGAAAATGCAATATTAATCGGGGAAAAATTCTGTTATATATACTCAAATATTTTAACATTTGTCAGAGGTCTTAGAATTCTTGAGTAATGCACTTCTGATGTCATTTATTATATATTACTTCCTTATATATAATCGCACTTTCCATCTTTTTATCACTTCCAAATATTATTTGTCTAGAAACTCTTTTAGCTTAGATAAAACGTTTCTTGGTAATTAATATTTTGGAAACCATTATTCTTTGGAAAATGATTTTTAAATTCATCAAGTCATTAGGTGCAGAATTTTAAGTCAGATTTATATGTCAAACTTTATTTTCCAAAATTAAATTTACAACAATCGTTTCAAAACAAAAATATTCCAGAAAAAATCTTATTTTTTGTCTTTGTATCTTGAAACATTTATGTTAGAATCAGTAACTAAACTATTAATTTTTTTGCGATTTGATGTAGTAAATCATGGAAATAATAGAAGAACAAAAGTTGTGAAAAATCAATATTCTTACAGAAAGCACTTCCCACCTCTTGCTTGGATGGCTTGCAGAAAATTTTTTAAAACTTACAAAAATCTCTTGAAATTTCTCTAAAGATTTGCTTCAGTCGTAGTGTATTTAAATATGAAATACATATCTACATAACCTAATACTGGTGGCAGAATTGTTCAATATATGAATTCTGATGCCAGAGAACAAATACTACAAATGCTTAAATGTACAAAATGGTCCACGGCAATACAGAAAGCTTCGAGTGTGTAATAAAATTGTTCCCAAAATAAATATTACTTTTTTTTAATAAAATGCTCTTTACTTCCTAAATAACCTTCGTATTTATAGTTTTACAAAATTTCGATGCCTAAGTATTGTGATATTAAAAATACGCTTAATTTAATGTGAGTAGATTTAAAACAAATACTTTATATGTTAAATAAATAATTAAATGATAATGATCACTCAATTTATTTTTATATAGGACTTATTTAATTGTATTCATATGACTGAATACAATTAAAAAACTCTAAATATTCTTAATTTCAATAAATAATTTAGTCTTATTACAGAACTATTAACTTATCAATTTCTAAGTGGAGAAGATTTATTCAGTTTATCAGCATTCGTCCCCTTTATGCTGTTCCTCTGTGTTTATTTATTTTCTATGTAACTAAAATTTATGATAGTTAAGCCTTATTTCATATATACATTGTCTTGCAACCTGAAACACTCCGTCTTAAGACTGAATTGCCCACGAATGAGAAGTAAATGAAGAAATATTTACTTTCCAAGAAAATATAAACTGCTAATTTCATTTAAAAGAGCGATTATTTTAATGAAACCACAATAACACTGAAGGCTTTTTTTTATGTTGCTTAACATAAAATATTTCATAGCTATTGATCAACATTTCAATAGATCAATTACGTATACAGACTTTGAATTATATTGACATGAACTCCGAAGTCAGCTATTAAGCCAATGAAAAAATGTCAGGGTAATTTTATACTAAAAATTGGAACAGTTTAATAATTATAATACATACCCTTTAATAAGTGTCATAAATATGCATAAAATACAACTCCTTTTGATTATATAATTTATGTATGTAGATATTTAAAAGAAATTATATATTTTATTAATTATCATATATGTCTTGATCATTCTAAACCATAGTTTGTCTTAATTACTTTAGTAATATTTAATAATTAGTTTCACAGTTTCACATGAGAGCTATTTCAACCAAGGTCTGAATGGGGAAAAATTAGATAAACAAATAATTTTAAAGTTAGTGACTTTACTATTTTAATTACTAACTTGACTTTCAAGTTAAGCTAGTAATTAGAAGCAAAAATTATCTGTAACTCATATTTCATTATATTTAAATGCTATTGATTTTGCCAAATTTGAAGAAAATGATTAGTAAAAGAATTGGAGATAAATTATAGAGGATTTAGCATTTCCTTATAATATCAATTAAACGATTTCCCAAACCAGTAAAGATTGAAGGATTAATAATCAAGTACTGAGAATTAAATAATTCTAAGTATAAAAGAAATTATTTAAAATCTAATTCTCGATTCTTCATTTACGTTTAATATCAAAAGTAGAAAATCTTGGTAAATAGTAAGTTTAGTATGTCAAAAAACCAAAAGCTCTTATGACAATTGCTTTTCGACAAATTTTTAACACAGTTTAAAATAGTAAAAAAAAAATCATTTGAAACAAGAATTGATAATTTACATACTTTTTATTTAAAGGATTCTTTTTTCAAATCAAATATTTTTAACTGTAATTTATTTTAATTATATTTCCTTATTTTCAAATATTCATGTAACTACTGAGTTCCAATTAATTCTTATTTTTCAAACTCATTTTACATCAGAATTCGCTTAGTTTTTCGAAACAAACTGGTTTCATGTTTACTTTTAAAATCCAAAATGATTTCTGTTTATCTCATAAACACGAAATAAATAATTGCAAATAAAAGCAAATTACACAAAAGAACAAATAAAGATTTAAGATCTAAACTATTGATTTGTAAAATATATTATAAATGCATAAAAAAACAGCAGATTTGGGCAAAAAAATATTTCATATCTTAGCCGCTTAGCTTACTTGTACCGCAAAAAAATTTTGAATAATTTAAATGCCAAATAAGGCGAAACAGCAATCAGAAAAGACATTATTTTTATCTTAGGATTTGCATTGTAAGTTTACGAGAGCTGAATAATACATCTAACCAGTTCAGTTTAAAAGAGAATATATAATAAAATCTAAATTCCATGGAAGTGTAGAAAAAACAGTCTTCTCCACGTACGTTACTCTGATTTGCCTTAAATAAAAACTGGAAAGTTTTGAACAAAATGAATATCTTTTTCATGATTATGCAAATTCTTTTCGCGAAACGTGTATTTTAATTTTCTCCTTGAACAGCTCCCCATTTTAATTTTTCCTCTTAGTTGCTCTAAACAAGGTAGGAAAAAAAATGGGGAAGATTAGAACTTCCTATAATCTCAAGCTACTAAACAGAGATTATTATCATACCCATGGAGGCTTTTAGCATTGTTTGCAGTAAATGAACTTCCAATTCATTGAAAATATTATTTAAGTTTTCGGAATTAGTTCAGTTAATTAGATTTATAAGTTAAATGAAATTTATAAATATATCAATTTCATTTTCCTCGTAGGTAACTTTTTAAAAATAAATTGAATATTAATATCACCAGAGGTATATTGAGAGTTTCAGAGATTTGACTAAGTATATGTTAAAGGAATTCAGAATATCACGATTTATAAACGCGTAAATTAATATTACCAGAATTTTTATGTTTATTAAGAGAAATATTAAATAGCAGAATTTTTGTTTACAAAAAATTCCATTCATTACTTTTATTTCTAATCTTATCGAATCAAATGACTTTTCTAGAAAAAATTCATAGTTTTGGTAGTCTATATAAATTTTGAAAATATTAGAAAGAATAGAGGTAAAATATCAATTATTTATATGTAAATCTACGATACATGTAATTAATTTATTTTGTCTCCTTATATCGGATACTATTGATTATATTAGTATAAATATTATTTTCTGTAGAAGTACATGACAGATTTCCTTATATACTTACATACTATTGGGGAAGATTAACATATAGTAAACAGGGGGTACTTATAAATATTTCTATCTATGAAAAGCAAGGAATTGCAGAACTTTTTCTCTTAAAACTACTACAAAATAAAGGAAAAATAATATCCTTTAATTTACTACAAATTAAAAAGTTTTTATTGTCTTAATATAATATTAAATCTTTATACTATAAAAGACCTGTAGACCCCGGTTTAAATAGCCCTCGTGTAGTAAAAATGACCGTTGAGCGACAAAGAAACCAAACCTTCATATTGTAGAAAGTTGTTTGAATATCTTCACTCCCAAAAGCTATAAACAAGTAGATGATAATTTTCTTTTTTTGGAAGCTTGATATGAACTGAAGATTCTGCCATTCGTTACAGGTGCAAATGGAAATAAGCAAATATAATACGTAACAATGAATAATTGTTAAATTTTGAGAAGTAAAAAAAAAAGTAGGATGAAAGAAGTTGTATTTCAGGCAAAAAAAAGGCTTTTTAAATTTTGTAAGATTTATTTTCAAAGTAAACGTGTATTTCTAATAAAGTAGTAAAAGATGAATGAAGATTTTCAACAATGGTGCGCTGTTAGAGTCATTGAAGAAAGAAAATCGATTCGAGTTGTTGGGAGATTCTTCTGCATTTATTATTCCCTTATTTTATGGCTTTTAAGAATTTCAGACTAGCCTAACAATTGTAGGGTGACTTATTTCTAATCATGAAAGAGTAATGACCTCCAAATGTTAATATACTGCGATTGTGTCTAAATATAATCAAAGAACTTCCACACGTATATAATCCATGGCCCAAACGTTCATTGTTAAAAGGACAGCAGCTACTACGAAAATTATGCATCAATGGTCATTGTACCCCTGGATATCACAAAATTTGTGTTTCTCAAATAGACTAATGCAGAAGACTTGATTGAATAAGTATCAGCAACAGATCAATTACTTGGGGTATGTTGAATTAGGATAATATATAGATATAGATAGATATACATATTATCTTGAGCCAATAATATGAGTCAATATTTTCCCTGCAAAACAAATGTGTAAGCTTTTAAAGAACATAACGCACGTGCAGTATGCCACAGAACATCTTTAATAAGCCTCATATTTACGTGGGTGAAACATCATAATAAGGGTAGGGTATTTGTAAAATTATTGCTCTGAACTGCACCTTTCATTGCTGACTGTATAATATTCAGATGAAGTCCTTAACCTTATTGCATGCAATAGCATTTAATTCTTATTTCGATTTAGTAAACTGTAATGTATGTTTTCATTGAGTTATTCTCACTTATGTCTGTCTACCTTGAGAACAGGTAATCCATGTATGGAGTGAGTGGTCTGCATATTTACTCATTATAAATCCCTTTTGAAGTTTTTTAGGATACCTTAGTCAGCTGCCATGATATGTATACACGTTTTTCGCTCCGACCAACTCTAGCAGACCTTGAAATTGTTCTATTGGAGAAATGGCGATTATTTGACTTCATAGTTGTTAGTAACCTCATGAAACGGAAAACCAAATGTTATGACTCTTACATAGGAATGACAATAACAAACCTTACTAAATTCGTTACTTTGATTTGTCTTTATTATAATTTCAGTATCATCTTATAAACTTCTAACTTTTAAACTTTAAAATGTCATCATATAGCTTATAAAAATTCAGTATTGTTCAAATCCATATCTAGTTTTCATGAATAAACATTCAAGCCAATTTCTTTCATTTCTACTTTCAATTCTACTTTCAAGCCGTATTTCATACAAATCTAAGAAGCATTTGTCATTGTTTTTGCATTCTAATCCTCAATTCTTAAAGCTTGTGAGTGAAAGCAGGAATTCTACTTTTCATTAAGAAATTAATTTATTCATCTTGAATACTTGTTACATCAGCTATTTTAATCTATATTTGTGGAACAAATTTACCAATATTTTATGTACTTTTACAAATTTAACTAAAGGACAGTAACCTGTTCATATTGGAAATCGAAAAAGAGGTGCATAATACTAAATACATTTGTTACATATTGTGGTGAAAACTAGAACATAAAGACACTCGATCACTACTATAACTTCTCATAAAACAATGTATGTACTCCATCTGTGATGCTTAAGCTGAACATGATCAGATGGGCGATTTTCTATTTCAGAGGATTTCCTGAATATAATTGAATTAGTACAATTTCTCTCCTAATAGAGATAATAGAGCACTCGAATGGTGAGCAGCAGAGCTTAACTAATTAACTCTTCCCGACAACTATGGCTTATAAATTCAGCGACCGGAAATCAGGGAAATATATTGCAGATCCTTACCTCACAATCTCCACCAGGTATTTGGGGATCAACCTTAAAATATTTGAGAAGTTTTACTGCTTTTTAGTTCTAAAGTATCAAATGTATTTTATTAAATGATTTTTTACTGGTCAATTTAAAAAAATTATATATTTTTCGTTTTAAAACAATGAAATTTTATAACATATATCGATTAAAATTAAAATTAGATAAATTGACAGATAACTTTTATGAAATTCTTAAAACTAAATGCGTGTAAGCTCAGGATATATTTTTTATTTAAAATTTCATTTATTTCATCATTTCATTTAAAGTAAAATTTTAAATTTACATGACTTTATGAAATGATTACAGTTTATAAAAATAAATCCATTAAACATGCGTATTTTTTTTCCTTTAAGTATAACTTTCATGAAAATACAAATTATAAAATACATATTACGTTTTACTGTTACATGTTTGCACTTATAAAGAACATTTGCGTATCCCATTTGTTTATTTCATAAACAAAATTTTTCCGAAAGTTTATACTTCTACAATCATCTTTAAATAAAAATAAGAGCGCACAATATACTCCTATAATCTCATTCACTCCCAGTTTCTTTTTATGCGGTATTGTTCACTAACTTCTTAAATTTTCAGAAATTTTTTTATTCTTATAATATTAATTTGTATGTTTTTATGTATCTGCTGTAAATGACAGAAAATAAAGTACAAAATGATTATATTATTTTCTTACATTTTTGAATAACAATATAAATAAAAAAAGAACTTCTAAGAAGCGTGTTTTTATTGAAAATCTTTCACAAGCATTTACATGTAGAAAGCAAAAATTGAGAAAAATAAAAAGGGTTAGAATGTTTATAGTTTTCTATGAAATTATAAGTTCCAAAAAGTTTTTTATGAATTTGTTCCATTTTTAACATTTTTGTGATTTATGCAAAGTATTGTATAATTTAATGTATTTTACATTAATTTTCGGGTATCTATCCAATTATATTAAAACAAATTTTATATGTCATAAGTTATATTATTTGACTATATTGACATTAAAATTAATATTTAACGTTATACAAATATTTCCGACGAAAATACTCTCAAAACCATTGCAATAGTTCAAAATGTTTTTGTTCCTAGAGCTCTGCCGTTTTACCAAAATTCCAGCAATAATTTAAGTTACAAAATCATTAACGATAATGTTTAGAAGTTATTTACAATTCTTAATACACAGTCATAACTACCAACAAAATTATTTTCCATTTGATAATCAGATAACTCTCAAATATTTTATTGCTATAAAACTTTTCTATCAAAGACTAAGTTATTTTAAAATATTTAAATATTTTATATCAATATATTTATTCACAAAAACATCAAAGATATTTAATAAATCCTCCTCTTCAATTTTGCTAGAGAGTCTGCTTACATTATCAACTTTCTATGAATCCAAAAATGTAACTGAAGTTATTTATGAATTTACATGCATTTTGGAAACAATTTCACTAAATTATAAGCTCTAATTAAGAAAGTGATGGTAGTTATGTTTTCGAATGTTTCCCTTTCAACTCAATCAGTCAGTTTCATCAATCAGATATTTGAAGTGTGGGTGATTCATACGGGAGAAATATGAATTTTACATCTAATTCGAAGACTTTGTATTAATGAGTAATGTTTTGTTCATTAAAGTCCATCAGCTTGTTCAGCGTATTCAAGTATGAATGAGCAGTTATCAGAAACATACTCATGAATCTTCAAAATCCTTGTCGTTTAATTTAGCGCGCAGAACTTGAGCGACGTAAAATATTATTATCAAATCCTTTTCAACAAATAACGCAATTTTGTCATCAG
>JAPDSC010076761.1:17221-45140 GCA_026290005.1 Latrodectus geometricus | reverse complement strand
CTCACAATCAAACAAACTAAAACAAGAACAGCAACTACAACAACCAAAGATAATGAGACGGGCAGAACCACTTCGAGTTCTAAATAAAAAGGCACAGCTTCCCCACTGACTAATACTGTGTCTGGTAAAGCACCTGCGAAAAAAATCAGCAATGAAAATTATTTTAAATTAAAATTTCGTTCCTCTACTATAAGCTAAATTAAACCTTTGTTTATGCAAGGATATGTGACACACACATATTGCATAAAATATTGTGTCAGTTAATTCCCATTAGGATGATTGCTTTTGGAAAAACGCCAAAGAACATTTGCATTTATTTTAATAAGAGCAAGTTATACAAACTAAATTTTTATGACCGTCATATTTATAACCATCTTATTATTCTGAAGTTATATTAAAAATAATAAATGCAGAGTATATTTAGGATATTCTAATATTCGTTTTTCATACTGCTGTACACTAATAGAATAAATTAATGAACGCAGCAACGTTTTCATTATAAGTTGAAAGATTATTTAAACAGTATAATGCATATGATTACTGAAAGTGTAGAAAGTAATTGTGGAAAATAGAATTAAAAATATAGAAGAAGGACTCAATGTTATAAATTAAAAAATTTGTAAGTTAAAAGACATAATATAGAACATATAATAATTTAAGAATTCGTGAAAGTAAAACAATGGTAAGAAGATACACTAAATGGTGTAAAATTGTAAAGAATGTAAAATAGTAAGATTATTGGTAAACTTGATTAAAGATTACTTTATAATTTTAAAATAAAAAACTAAAGAATATCGTAATATTTGAATTTTTTTACCAATGTATAGGGGTTGATGTAACGACGATGGATACTTATGATTTTTCAAATTTTTTGAAAATATTTTACAGAAATAAAGTCAATGTACAATAAAGTGAATACAGCAATAAAGTAAAAAGGAAATAGTTCTTAAAATTAAAAAAATAATCGATATTCTAATAAATGTATTAAATACATGCCACTATGAAATATAGGATTGAAATGATAATCAATAGCTCTTAATCGTGAGCATGACTACCATCAAATGCTTAATTATAATCAAGATAATGAATAAACATTTTTCTTTTTATTGCAGTTCAACTTACTGTAACGGTGGTGTACAAAATTAAAAATACTGCGGTCAAGGACTCAGTTTTGTCTTTCATGCGATGTGATAAATAATTTCATCTACTGAGATGACACAATATTGTTAGGACATTGACCTAAAATATTCCTTTCTTCGTTTTTAAATCAAAATACTAATTAACTTCACGATAAGATTCGCACGATATGCGGCTACTTGTATCAGTTTATAAAAATGGTGGAGTTAAAAATTGAGATGACTCAGTTTTGTCTTTCATGTAATGTGACGAACTACTTTATCCACTGAGATGACACCCTATTCTTAAGATATTGGTCAAAAGTATTTTTTCTTCGATTCTTCTTATTATATCTTTTACGAAACAAATCTCAAACAACCTTATTTCAACAAGATTATATTTATTCATTACCATCTAGGTTCTAATTAGAATACTATTAACAAGTTAGAGTTTTTGGCCGCCTACTCTGCCTAGTGGTTAGTATGCCTGACTGCGGATAGGGAGATTTTTGTTTGAATCCAGGTTTGGGCATGCTTGTACTTTCTCTCTCTCTCTTTATCCTGTCTTTGTTCTTTCCTTGTATTAATGGAGATTGATTACTTGTCTACCCTATAAACGGGTACCAATGGCACGTGTGTTCAGAGATCAAGTTAATCTTCTGCCCTTGTGGTTCCTCTCCAAAAAAAAGAAAAAAAAAGAAGCTGCATACTACCCTATGCCAGATATTCTGGTGTGGGCTTTCCTTCACCAGAGGGATAAGCAACAACAGTTAGAATTCTCTAAGTACAATCTACTCATTTAGTGCTTATTATAGTAATTGGGATATTAAACGAAACATTTCACACATGTGAAATGTAATATTTAAAGATTCATGTAAAGAATACCGATAGGTATTCTATATAATAACTTTCCGTAGTTGTTTTGGCATACAATTCAATATTTTCGTTTTATAAATAAAGATTCATAATTAATTAAAAAATTTTATGCATGCATACAAACACACATATATTAATTTTTTCCATTTACGAATATTCTTCCATATTCTTAAAATATTATATTACATACTTTCAAAGAATTCAGAATAAATAAAATTTCAAATTTAATGAGTCTTAGATGCAATCACCACAACAGCTTCTAAAGAATACAATACAGATAACCGGAAATCAATAAAAGCCACAAAAGTGCTGCATTAACACATTGCTGACATTCGAGTGTTTACTTTAATGGGCAGTTTCGTTTTGGGCATTTCAAGATGAAAGTTTCTATATGCAACAGTTCCATTTTCACGAGTCATAATTTCTAACAGGAGAATACAGGCTCGGTTTCAAGCTATAAAATTTATGATGTTGACATGTACGTTGCATAAGGCGATTGATTCCCTCCTTTCCCTGTTCTTGAAATCGAGGTTTAATGTGCATGACGGAGGAAAGCGCTGCTTTTATTTGCGCATGGGGAAAATACATTGAAGCTGAGGAAAATTCTGAAGAAGTTTTTCACTACTCCCTTGCTATTTGAGCTCATTTAAATGGCAAGAATTGGCACGAGCAAAGAGCTTAGGGGCAAATTCCTGATAAAAATTCGTTAACACAAATTTAAGAACGACTTTAAATTACTTTTGTGCAACTCAGAGTCTCCAAGCGTTTTTCATCACCATTAATTTGAAGTTACTTTTTAAAGTGTAAAACAAAATAATTTTTTCTGATTTTATTGACAGCAATTATTGATTTTTTAGAAGCAAATTTGAATTATTTTTAATTAAACCATTATTTTATAATTGATTAATACAATTAATTCCTGAAATAGATCTAGATATTTGTTATAAGATAGCTTTGAGAGGAATTTTAATAAAACCTCTCTCACACAAAACGCAATAATTACGAAAATACATTCTTTTTCCAGTTTTTAAACTATTATTATTTTATAAAGAAAATTGTCTGTGATTCGTAATTCCAGCTTGTTTAATATAAAATGTTTTAGAAATATTATATGATATGTTAGATGAAAAAGATATAAAGATGAAAAAAATTTTTCCTTATAATTTACTCTAATGAATCTTTTTCAGTAATAATCCTTTTTTTATAATGAATCCTTTCTATAATGATTAGTTTTTCAGTCTTACAGAATTTTGAACTAGAATTTCTTCAAGTATGATTTTTTTTTATTTGAGATATAGTAAATATTAAGGAAAATATACGATTAAGTTTCTTAGAAATCTGATATTTTTTCTGTCTTTAATAATATGTTTCATTACTGATAAATGTATAAGGTTGACTTAAAGTTTTTTGATGTAATCCAATAATATATAAACCAAGGATTTAGTACAAACACAGTACTGAAAATATCCATATCATAGTTTGGGATTTTTAAAGGCAATGCTTCATTAATAAACTTGTTTACTGTTTAATATATATTAGTTTAATTTACATAGAATAAAAAATTATATGATTTCAGGACTATTTAGAAGCCTTACAGTAACATTTAACTGAAAGAAATCTGTGCACTTTAATGGCTTACTACACTGAAGACCTTCTAATTGAATATTTAAATGAAATATAATTTGCAGTTAAATGTAAGTAAAGATTAAAGAAGAAATAGACTATCAGTTAAATATTTTATTAATAAGAATTTTTATTCAAACAAAAGTGAGAACCACTTCAAAAAAGTTTAAGAAAACGATGTTTGCAATTGGAAGAGTAGCATTTCAAAATACCTATTAATTAACACAAATAGTAAGATTACTTCTAAAAGAATATTATGATTTATAAATTATCTGATTTTAACCCTTGAGTGCACATTTATTTGAATAATGTTTTTTGCATTCTAATAATAATGGAGTAATAAAAATTAAATTTTATTAATAATTTTGAAGAGTATGGTGAATAAAAAAATTACTTTGAAATAAACAGGAATTAACATTAAATATTGTATCATTTTCAACGACGTACTAGAACGTCATGTGCGACTTTAGACAAATTAATTCATGACGTTCTGACACCTCGAATGTATTCAAATGGTTAACAATAATAGTGAGAGAACCAAATTCAAGATAAAAATCTTATGAGCGACATATTTTCTGATAATGTATTATGATGTGTCTGAATTTGTGCCATAAGAAATCCCCCTGAAAATTATTTTATATTTTTGAAAATGATTACTGTGACATTCTTACAAAGAGGGTCTTTAAGAAACTTTTTGAAAATTTTCTGATAAAAGATTTTTTTTCTAAATAGAAAATAAAAAAAAAATAATTAAACTAATTTGAAAATTTAAGATATTCAGGAAGTGTTAACAAATTCAAGTAATTAACAAGAATTTCTTGAGGATTATTGATGAATAATTCACTAAATTTTATAACTGCTTTCTAAGCTAAAACATTTTGAGCTCTATAAATTTCAAATTTAACAACACTTTTGATCCTTTAAAATGCAATGTATAATTTACATCTTATTGGGGAAGTGATATACAAATAATTAGCAGTGGAAAGCATATTAATATCACGAGCGACTGTTGTACTACCTGTATGTGCTATAAAGAGGAAAAATTGCGGATTTAAAGTATCACAATGATTTCTTTCGTATTTTTCCCATAAGCTGCTTAACTATGGTTTATAGTAAATTTCTGAATTTGACCAAGGGAGAATAGAAGTGTATACAGAGATTTTGTATTATCCTTCTGGACAGTCCACAATCAACTTACTATATTGAATATATTTATTGGAGTCTTTGTTTTGTCTGATATGACCAAATACTGATTTTGTTAACTTTTTACACTTCCCAAGAGGTTTCAGTTTCAATCATTTGATCTTTGTATAACGTGTTATCTGCCAAATAAATTATGACATTTCTAGGTGTTGCATTTTTGTTGGTAGCAGTATAATAATTATTTTTTGTGGATTTGTGTAATCATTGAACTGAGGGGGATTACTGAAATCTAAAATTTAAAGAGTGTATCTCAAAATGTTTTTCCGAATGGCGGGCACTTGGGTGATTAACTCTTTTTTAGCCACAACAAAGCCGGAAGCTGCTACTCATTTATCGTTAACTGGTGGGCACCTGTGAACCAAGTCACGAATGCGAGTAGCACTACCCACATCACACTATCACAAACCCGTTTATAGGGCGTGCCGCATTCATCTATCATCAGAGAAAAAGACAAGAAACATATAGGATGAGAAAATACATCTCCGCCCGAGCCGTGATTCAAGCCCAGGTCCTCCCCATTCTTAGTCAGTTACGCTAACCACTAGACTGGTTGGGTGGCAGTATATCTGAATATCAAGTAGAATACTTCGCATAAGTAAGTGCAGAATTTTTAAGTAAAATTTAAGTTATGCATGTAAGTGCAGAAATCTTGATTTCGTAAATCAATTTCTTCGCAGAATACATAATTTTAAATATTTTATTTTTTATACCCTCATTTTATTAATTCATTAGTTGAATTATCTTTTGAAAGCACGTGATTTGTAAACTACAAAATCATGATTTAACGGAATCCATGACTTGGTTTTTTAAAGGAAGAGTGAATCGCTGCAGACACAAAGATATGTAAGCAGATAATATTAGAATCGTAAAGAGTGTCCTTTCAAAGTTGTGAATTCAATTCCAAGAAACAGGGAGGAGTAAGTGGTCTACATGCTACCCAAGTAAAACATGACTGATATATATCCTGCTAATAGTCCATTTAGAAAGAATGAACAATATTTTTAAGTCCCAAAGTTGGTATGTTCTCGCAACAAAGTTTCACTTCAGATTTTTCCAAAATAAGATTAATTAGAATATCTCATCATACGTGAGAAAATGTGCATTTTTCCTTACTTTAAGACATCATGTTAAATGATGTCTTGAAGTGGGAATGAAATAAACAACCAATTACATTGATGGGTTGCTGAACATCAATGGTGTGTTCAAAGTAATTGGAGCCAAATATTGACTGCATTGATTCAATTTGGAGTCTGACACCAGCCGTATTTTGTTGTTACGAGAAAAAAACACACTGAATAACCTCACATTTATTCCAGTAAGATTCCTTTTTAGACAAAATTGTTTGACAGTACGGTTTGAAACAAGTAAAGATAGTTATTTGGACTAGTATATAATCCCGGATACTAATCTTGAGGAATAAAACTATGCAGATAAAATTCTGAGACTTCATATCATAACTTTCTCTGCATCATTGGTGGTTAGGGGCCAGCAAAGTAATAGGTTCCCGATATCATCATCTCTATTCATGCAGAATAAGAAATAAGCCGACATTGCATGCTCGATATGTAAATTGAATTATAATATCATAAGTGGCTAGTATATTATGTTTGTTTCACAATATGTGTAGACATTGGGATATAATGTATGTGTTGCCTCTCAAACTTTTGACACTTTACGAATCTTGAAATTTTTTAATACATTACTGTTGAAAAGTCAGTCATCCCAAATGTTTAAGTTGATGTAAATCTTAACAGCGTCACTCTCTTTCATACAATGCTATTTACCGCAGTTTTATAGTATAATTAATGTCTACAAAGTTTGAGAAATTTATTCTACTTTCTATCAAAATTCTTACATTTTTTAATTTGCTGCCCAACTTTGGAAACATTATAAGCAAGTGTAATAACTTTCTCAAGGTATTCAACTATATATATATATGAATGATATGTAAAATGAGATGAACTTCCCATGCATCAGATTTTACTTCAAATGTGAGTATTAATTTAGAAAATTGATTGCAAAATGACGATGAAGATTTGTTTAATCCATAATGATATATGTTATTAAATGAAAGTACAAAGATGCGAAAATATATATCATGGATAAAACCTAAGAAAGTAGGAAAAATAGAAAGCTATATTGAAGTTTTAAACAGTAATACAGTACAGATTTGATGTATACCTTTAAAAAATTATTTTTTCAGACCATTTTAAATATTTTAATCAAAATTCTTCTCTTATGGAATAATCGTTATAGAAAGCAACAAAAATGGCGATAAGATATAGTAATTTGGAAATTTATTTTCCTCAGAGTTCTGATAAATTATACCAAAAAAAAAAGTTTGTATCTTTTTAAATTATAACCACTTTATTTTTGAAAAAAATATATTTTTGTTATACATATCCGTAAGAGAAGAATCATTTTTTATTTTCACAAAATGCTTTTAGTATGCCTGCTTTAAGACCTTCCTTGTCAGAGACACAACCAAAATGTCGATTTTTAAAATAAACGCGTGACCTTAATCATATGAGCCATAAAATTGTTTTCAAACATGACAAAAATTAGGTTACCTTTCACAGAAGGTCCAGTTTGGAAAATGTACTCTGCTTCTGTTGGTCCCGCTTCGTTGTGAGATGTCAGCTGCAGTTGATACCCCGTGTTCGGCGTCAGGCCCGAAATAGTAATGCTCTTCTTATTGGATGACACTCTGTCGGCAAAAATGACCCAAGTTTTCTTCTTCTGCTGCTTGTACTTTATTTCGAAATGTGTGATTGGACATCCTCCAGATTTCCACGAATTTAATTGGATCGTGGCGTATGTCGCGTTGACGGAGAGCAACTCTTCTTTCTCGGGAGCAATCGGAGCTGGTAGGAATAAATGTAAGAAAAAAAAATCATTAAACGGAGAATTTTCAAATAAAAGAGGTCAATATACCAAAAATAAGTAATCGAAACTTATTATATTACAGATACTTATAATGAAAAAATATTTATATAAGTTATAATTCAAATACGAACTTAAGTTCTACATATTTATATACTTTAATTAGTGATTAATAACGTAATTTTAAAAGACTTTGATTTAAAATTATATTCAAATAAAATTCAAAGGTATATAAACATAATATTTCTATTTCTAAGTAATTTAATTTCTCTATGGAAATGCTTTTAGTTATAAATCTTCTCTATCTAAATGTACACTTGAAATTAATTGTTTTCTAGTTTAATACTGATTTAATTCTTTGTAATTTAAACTGCACTAACCGAATGTCAAATTTAGAAAAGGAATGAGAACAAGCCCTCATAAATGAATTTTCGTACGAGAAAAATATATGGAACAGTAGAACCTCATTAATCCGGATTAATAAGGGACCCAAATCATCCTAATTAATGGAAGTAAGGATTAAACAAAATAACGTACAAATTTAGCCAAGGCACATAAGCAAACTACTGTAAACAGTAAAAATTTTATTTTGAATTCAAGAGAATGAAATATGAACTGCATAAGACATCATTAAGCATAATATGTACATATATTTATTATTTTATTTACAATGAATATCAGAAGAAAAACTTCTTTAAGCAAAATGGCCCTGGTTCCTCTTCACCATAACCGCACATCACACTCTCACTGGTTGGAAGAAGTTACTTTAGTAGTCATTTCCAAACAAATGACAACATCAGAAAAATACATTACTGCTCCAATTTGTCTTTTATTAATACAGTATGTATATGCATATGTATGAATGCATTTATAAATGGTGGTCTGGATAAAGCGAAGCCCGATTTAATAGGTTCCATATTATTGAGGTTTTACTGCATATTATTACACTACTGGCCATTAAAATTGCTACACCAGGAAGAAATGCAGATAACAAAATGATATTTATTGGGCAAATATATTATACTAGAAATAACAAGTGATTAAAATTTCAAAAAAATTGGCTGAATGGATCCTGAGAAATCAGTATCCAGAACAACAACCTCTGGCAGTAATAATACGCAAATAAAGCAGTTATACGCCTGGGCATTGAGTCAAACAGAGATTGGATTACATGTACAGGTACAGATGCCCATGCAGCTTCAACACGATGCCACAGTTCATCAACCGTAGTGACTGGCGTTTGGTGACGTGCCAGTCGCTCGGCAACCATTGACCAGACGTTTTCTATTGGTGAAAGATCTGGAGAACGTGCTGGCCAAGGCAACAGCCGAACATGTTCCGTATCAAGAAAGGTCCGTACAATACCGGCAACATGCGGTCGGGCATTATCCTGCTCAAACGTAGGATTTCGCAGGGCTCGAATAAAGGGTAGAGCCACGGGTCGTAACACACCAGAAATGTAACGTGCACTGTTCAAAGCACCGTCAATGCTAACAAGAGGTGACCGAGACGTGTATCCAATGGCACCCCATATCATCACGCCAGGTGATGAGTCAGTATGACGATGACGAATGCACGCTGCCAGTGTGCGTTCAACACGATGCCCCGCCAAACACGGATGTGACCATCATGATGCTGTCCACAGAACCTGGATTCATTTGAAAAGATGACGTCTCGCCATTCGTGCGCCCAGGTTCGTCATTGATCACACCATTGAAGGCGCTCTTGTCTATGACGCAGCGTTAAGGGAAGCCGCAGCCATGGTCTCCGAGCTGAGAGTCCATGCTGCTGCAAACGTCGTTGAACTGTTCGTGCAGACACTTGTTGTCTTCCAAATGACCCCGTTTCTTGACTCACGGCTCGTGACGTGGTTGCACGATCCATTACGGCCATGCGGATAATATGCCTGTATTCTCGGCTGCTAGTGATAAGTGGCTTTTGAGATCCCGCATGGCGTTCCGTATTACCGTCCTGAACCCATCGATTCCATATTCTGCTAACAGTCATTGCATCTCGACCGACGCGAGCAGCAATGCTGCGATAAGATAAACCGCAATCCCGGTACGCTACAATTCGACCTTTATCAAAGTCAGAAACGTGCTGGTATGCATTTCTCCTTCTTACACGAGGCATCACAACAACTTTTCACCAGGCAACAACGTTCAAATGCAATTTGTGTATGAGGAACCGGCTGAACAATTTCCTCATTTAAACACAATTTAGTTGTCGCTACTGGCGCCTGCTTTGTCTGAATGCGCTGAAAAGCTAATCATTTGCATATCACAGCACCTTCTTCCTTTCGTATAAATTTCACGTCTGTAGCATGTCGCTTTCTTGGTGTAGCAATTTTAATGGCCAGTAGTGTATTTGCACTAAAAGCACCCCATAATCTAAGCATACCACAAGTAAAATTAAAAAAAAAACATTACCAATGATTTCCTAAAAATCATAAAACTTTTGAAATATAGTGGTTGATGCTTTCAAAAATCATGAATTTAATATAAATATGCATGAATATTTACACTAAATGTACATAATAATGACAAAAATACAAAATTATAAAACAGTGTAAATAATAACTCATATTAAATGTATAACAAAAGTTTTTATTTATAATTCACGATGATAAAAATTTATAGATGAAATAACACACTTAGCATGACAACAAGCTCTCTGTGGTG
This sequence comes from Latrodectus geometricus, assembly GCA_026290005.1. NCBI lineage: Eukaryota > Metazoa > Arthropoda > Arachnida > Araneae > Theridiidae > Latrodectus > Latrodectus geometricus. The sequence continues at coordinate 34,759 of JAPDSC010076761.1, read as the reverse complement.
TATAAATAAATTTTATTACATAAATTTAAAATAAATGGATTAGTTGTTTTATAAATTTTATTATATAATTTAATTTTGCCCTACACATTACGTTTTCTAGAAGTTTTTCTATATTTTTCTGATGAAAATTAGATTGATTATTCAATTATGAAAATAAATGCCAGCTATGTAAAAGCACCTCATATATCTATATATGAGGTAACTATTTTGCATTTCAGCTTATACACCATTCATTCAAAAGAATGAATGGTGTATAAGCTGAAATTCAAAATAGTTTCCTACAACGTATAATAGACACAATATACAAAATAATACATTTGTTACATTAGCAGTATGTGTGTTATTGTATGGAATACAGTTGTTAAAATCATATGTGATTTTGTTTGTTTTATATTATAAATAATATTAATCAATGCTAATTTTACATAAATCATTTAACATAAATTTTTCAAATGATGTTCATTGTAAATATTGAAAATATTCTTCAAAGTTTAATTTATTATTGTTTTCGTTAATATTTAGAGATTAATATTCATTAAGTACGAACGAATCATAAAATAAATACAAAGAAATGCTGAAAGGATGATAGTTATATTTATCTCTTTTTAGTTTTTATAGTTTTTGTGCATATTTTTGTATATTTATACAAAAATCCAGTATTTCAATTTTACATCTCTTGATAACAATGGATATATTTAGATTATATGTATTTCAGATTAGTGAGATGAATCTGATGAATTATGGACTTATTAATGAAATTTCTTATGAATTCATTATATTTACCTTTGTTTAACAGTAATTTATGTATAGTAATACTGTGTAATATATAACTTAGTATCACTAATAATACTGTGTAATATATAACTTAGTATCACTAATAATACTGTGTAATATATAACTTAAATGTTGATGTCATTGAGACACAAATAATTGATTTTTTCAGTTGATTATATTTCCTGAAATTATAGTTAGAATCAACCAAAAAAAATTCTTTGTATTTCAGTGACATCTACATTTGAGATAAATATATTTATAATAATTATTTACTATTTATAATAGCTATAACTATTATAAATAATATTTATAATAGTTTAGTAATTTAACATATTGGATGGTTTTTAAATATTATTTGATATTTAAGGATATTGTTGAGATGCTTTTGATATTCTCAAGATATTTTAATGAAAAATAACTTTATAAGTTTCCATGAAATATATATATTGTAAAACATACTTTTAAAATAATAAAATTTGTATTTATGTTTTTTAATTAAACTTATCATTACTTGAGTTTATAAATGAAATTTTATATAAAAGCATAAATGCATAATGACAAACTTAATACTATAAAAGCTTACATAAAAAATAGTCAAAAAATTACCAAAATGATAGCAAACTTTAACAATTACAAAATTATATTCTATGTCATACAAAATGTTTTTAGATGAAAAAAATTAAAATCTTTGAGACGTAAATTCTTTTTGTCTTTTGTCTCGTAAATTCTTTTGACTTAAATACTTTAATATTTGACAACCGTAATCTACTTTTGATCATAAGTTAGTAATCATTAGAAGTTACTGAATTATGGTATTGCGGCAATTATTTAGTAAGTTAGATCAATCATCGAATGTATTTTACGAATGTCAAGTATTAAAGTATGCATAATAAGAAGGTACAAAGTTGGAATAGATATAATCAGTGACAAGGATGGAATATGCATACAAGCAGTGGTAACAGTGACAAAGATATATATGCAATGACAGGAGTGGCCAAATGAAGGACGGTGCACTCAGTGATGGACATTTTCAATTGAATTGACAAACAAAATGTAAGAAATTGATAATTAGGATTTCTCTTTCAATTAATCATCTTTATTTATCATTCTATGGTCAATGTCATTAATATGAATATTTTGGGAGTTAAATTTTTTGGTATAAGATTGAAATCCCGTGGGAGTAGTTATACTCTAAAATTAAGTGCCAATTATAAAATGTAATTTTTATATTTACAAAAGTAAGTATAAGAGTTTTGTAACGACTCTTAGAAATTTAAATGTAATTAAGTTGAGATAATATTTTATTTAAAATATTCAAGAACGAACCATACTATTAAAATATTGTCTTGGATTTGGTTGAATACGCTACTAGTTAGTTTGGTTTTATGGCTCAAGGTCCAAAAAGGACAAGCTGTGCCAAGAATATGCTACTGGAAAATTTTCCAGAAGAGAATGAGTATCCATTTGGATTTAATTAAAAAAATTATATCTTTATTTTGCTTTAAAATGTTTTGATTTAATTAAAAAATTTTATTTTGTTTTAATTCTAAAACTGAAAATCAACCGTTTGTCATGATATGGTTACTATTTGATTCTGCTGAGACTTGCTGCTACACAAATTAATTCAGAATAACCATGAGAGCAACCTTTTTATTTTTTTTTAAATCCTTGAATTGTATTATTAATCTTTGTATATTACACATCGATTTTTTTTTTATTTAAAGTCAATAACCATCTTGTTTCATTCGGAAGAGATTTATCAATTATGGTTTTTTTCTTTGTTATACTGTGAAACATTCTATATTAAATGTTATTTAAATTTCAAAATATTATACAATATGTATTTCATTTGGTTAAGAAATATTCATACATAAACTTCATTTTTAAATTTTTATGGTTTAACAATTTTTTTTTCATACAATACTATTTTTCAATTTTTTTAACATAGAAAATCTATGATTTCCACTCGCTGTATTCGAAGAAAAATTACTAATCATTGTTATCTCTTCAGATGAGGAATTTTTTATAAAGTACCACTTAAAAATCAAAAATATTAAAAAGTTTAAATGTGACACTTTTCGTTTTCATTCACATAAATGTCTTATGAACTTTTTATTTATGTTTGTAATTACTAATATTAAATAATTTTTTAAAATAAATTTAAGGAATAGTTTTTAATAGTTAAACAGCGTTACAAGTTAAATTTTGCTCCACACTTCATTTGTTTTTCAATTATAAATTTTCTTCATGTTTTGTTTTATTACATTTTAACCAAAACATATGAAAAATTAAGTTCATCTATTTTATATTTACTGTATTTAAATTTATCAAAATGCTATTGTGAAGAATAAATAAATTTCTTTGCTCATCCCTCGGGGAAATAATGTTTCTGATCGCTCTTTCTTCCAATATTAATATTTTATAATTTATTAGAAATAAGTTTTTTTTAAAGAAAAACATAATGTATTTAAAGTGAAATTTTTCTGCTTAAGTTAATTTAATATGAAGATATTACATTTCATGTTCAAGTTTTTAGATTATCTTGATATTTTTTTATTTTTAAATCTTTTGTTATTTGTTTGAGAACAGAAATGATGAAATTCATTGTTTGGATTGCGGAAAAATGGTTACTTGACAAAAATTCTATTTTGAACTTCCTGTTTTTATTTCACTTAAAATACTTATGAAACTTATGTTTTCGTTTACATTTGTCATACTTCTTAAAAAATATTTTTAAACTATGTTTTGTATTTTCCATTTACTTATATTCCTTAAGAGGAAACGAAGCATTTTTGTTCCATTTTAGGAAAAAATCTGTTGAATAATTTTAAATTTATAAAATAAGTTTACAACTTCGTGTCACATTTTTTATGCATATATTATTTGGTTTATTATAAGATTTTGAGGGAAGAATTAAATATTAAATCATAACTTCATTGCATACTATTTATCAAAAAATGGTTTAGATTGTGTAGGGTTAAAAATGTTGTTTTAATAAAGGATGTTTTCACATCGAAACAGAAAAAATATGTTTAAAAAACAAAATGTTGACATGCCTGATAAAATACTAAAATGTATGCTTACATTTATTATGCTAAATTAATTTAATGGATATAGTCACAGAAAGTATTTATATGCTAATTGTTTATTTTAAGAACTCTTGAATGTCGTATTTGTGACATATCCATAAACTTTCCAGTCATGGGCACTTATGTTTGTACAACCGAAATTCACTGAAACAATTTATTTGTAAGCGCATGTTGTTTTATAAATTGATTATTTTAAGATATAAATTTTTTAAGTTCTTTTTAACTTATTCTGCAAATGTGATACTTTCAGTTTTCTTAAAAATAATTTACCAAAAGTACTTAAAATAATAAACTGAGTTTTTCTTTAAAGAACATTTATTGAAATTTATAAATGTCGAATATAAGTGTTAAATTAACCGTGGTTCTAAAAAATTATTAATTTATTTAATGAATTATTCATTCCATTTAGTTCCGAACATTGAATAAGAAACTGATGTGCTTAATATATAAATAAATTTTTTAGTTTGCAATATATAGTCAATTATTTTGTTTCTTGACTGAAATTATGTTTAATTCATTCCCTCAATTTAATTCTAATAAAAAAATCTTTACAGAGATTCTCAATGAGTATTTACACATTTTCTCTCATCAATCTTAATAATACTATATAAAAATTTTTATGATTTTATGCAGCCTAAACTTTAAAGTGTTTTTTTATTCAAATTTTAAAGTACAATATTTTTAGATTCTTACTTTGTTGAGTGTATACTGAGAAATATTAGTGCAGAAAAAACAGATACTGATCTGTCATAAAATTCTTATATGCAATATAAATTTTAAAACATTTCTTGTACAATATTATTTCATTTTATGAATTAAATATTTTATTTTTAAAAAAAATAATTTGTAAGTAATTAATACAGACCAGAATTGTACCCGAGGTTGCATTGTACATTTAAATAATTGCAAAAGATTTGTCATCCATAATTATATTAAAAGTTAGCTTTTCTTTTCTTATGGCCCACATTTAGTTTTCAATTGATAAATTTGCAAATACATTATTGATAAGAATACAAAATGTAATAGCCATAAGACAAAATATGAGACTAATATTGATAGAGAGCAAATTAGATATTGTTTATCTTAAAATAGATGTGATAGCTTTCAAGTTAAAAAACATTAAAATATTTCAGGTATTTTTTAAGAAGTAAGAACGTATTTACACTTATACTTAAGTCAAAGTTTAGGAAAGATTGATCAATTATTCAATAAGGCTATTGTGCCCATTTGACCTTGAGATTATTTAAAAAAAATTACCAATCTATAACAATTAATAATCATCGAGTGTGCTAATTTTGAAATTTATTTTTCAGTCAAAATCAAATTACTTTAGCTGTAAATCCATTATATCTATTCGCATATATTTTAACATTATGTGACAAATGTCCATGTGTTCCATTAATAAGTAAAAAAGTCTAAAACATTATGTGGAGCACAAAAGATTATGTTATAAATCGATTAAAAACTTTTTACGATAAGAAGTAACTTTGTAAATGATAGAGAGATGATGATGAAGAATATGCGAAATCATTATTCATAAGTGCCGATTAATAAAATGGAAGAAAACCATCAAAGAATAATAAAACTTTCAGCAGTCTATTTAAATTGCAGCTGGGGAATTCGTGGAAAATGATTTGTGAAATTTAAAAGAAATAGGAAAAAATAATGAGAACAATCGATTTTATTTTATTTCTAAAATGACAAAAATAATGCATTTGAGAAAATTATTGAAACAAAGTCTAATTATGCTGAATATAAAAAATGTCTGATTGTTCTTATCGCACATATTGGCCTCATAACAGTTTTGATTTTTTTAATTATATTGTAGTATAATTTATCATATAAAACACAATATCTTGCTAATATTTTAATCTGATACACAATGTGATTAATTGTCAATAAACGCCTCTTGATTTGGGTCTGTATCTATTAATTATGCATTGCTTGTCGAATTTTAGATAGATGAATTCTGTAATTTCCCCAGGCTTAAAATGGAAAAGATATTTTAGACTATAACATATTTCTAACATCATGGAATAGATAATTTTTCTGTATAAGATGCTGAAGCTTCTGTTCTTACAACACGAGTTATTGCCTCTCACTTTGACAACAATCAATTGGAAATATTTGCTTGACAGGCACCAATCCCTGTCCTGAAACTTATGGTCCAGTCGTTGGGATGAGTTGTAGAGTCATTCGCCTGTCACTCTCGTTTGATTAAAGAACAGAATGTAAACTGCTCCCCATGTAACTGGAAGGAGGGAAAGTGCTATTCCGCAATTATTCTATCAAACCTCAGTGAATAGACTTTTGTATGGATACCTAAGAGTAAATGCTGAGGATATCCGAACATCATTTTAACTATGAGTTTAAAACCTTTCGTATCAGCAGCACTGCTTGAATGATGATCTTTGTCACACAGTATGTTATGAAATAAATTATTCATAGAAGTGTGTGAAATATGATAATCATCACAGTACCGTTGAAACATCGCAGTAAGTATTTGAAGTAATTTTAAATTTTATTAGTAATATTAAAACTAAACATAAATTAAATGAAGTAAAAACTATATTTTGCTTTAAATTTTTGATAAAAAAAAATTAATACTAATTTACGAATTTAAAATCCTTTTGTACTTTTTATTAATTAGTGAATATTAGGCACCTTACTAGGATAGCAAAATTAAATTGCATTTTACTTGAAGTCATTTCAAGTGAAATTGACAAAACACAAAAAATTTGTATCGATAATTATGAAAATTTTTTATTTTATTCTATTTAAAAAGTTAAAAAGTTTCTTTGAAATGTCCATCAACAAACTCATGATAAGGGAATTTATAAATATAAACATCAATATACAAAAAATATTTACAAATGCCAAAAACACTAAAATAATAATAAGAATAGTAAAGGCTTTAAAGGTAAAATTACAAATGTATTTTCTAGTAAAAATGTCATTGTCAAATCAGGTACTTTAGTATTTAGTAAACATAAAAATTGGATAATATAATAAAAATCTTTGTGTCAATTAGTACACATATGTATATCATAATTGGAGGTTTATCTGTCAACGGTCATTTATTGCACGCGATGGGTTATTTAGACATTTTTAAAACAAGTGCACAAATACTTTAATTGAAATCATATTTACTTATAATTCTTGTTCATTTCGCACACTTGTAGCAAATGCATGCTTGAAAATTCAGTAATAAGAGTATTCTCAAATTTTTTGCTATATTTCGAATACCCAATAGAATGTCTACAAAAAAATTTCCAAACGTAATTTTTACAAAACAGCTGTTTTTAAAGGTTTCACTTCCGGTTTATGCAAGAAACATAATTTCAATTCCTGATAAACTGTTTTTTCGTAATAAATCATTACCTCATTCTTTTTCTTTGCTATTAGACACTACGGATGCTTCCCATTTTATTATATGAATTATTTAATTGAGAATAATTATATATATGTGCATGAACCCAAAATAGAAAAAAATTAATGTCTCTAAAAAACAAGAAAATGATGGTTTTTTTTTCAAGTAAGCTTATGATTCAAAAATGTTTCTTCAATGCAAATATTTTTGACTAGTAACATCAATAATATCGTTAAGTTTTGTGCATTGTGTTTAGACATTAAGTTCTGTGAGTTGTGTTAAGCTTTGTGAATTGTTTTCTCAGTAGCGCGTAGATTTCATTAAGCAAACGAGATATACTCTGCCATTAATATAGCATCTTATCAATTCGGTAGTATTCTGAAACTGTTGTTGTTACTTTTCAAACAAGTTTCAAATATCATCCATTGGAGTAAGATTTGGAAAACTAACAAGTCATAAGAAAACATTATACCTTAGTGAAAAAATTATGATGCGGTGTTTGATGATAAATGGTATTCGGGTAAGTTGATAATATAGTCACAAAAATCGACTTCAAAGTACCTTAAAATGTTTATTTTTATGTATGTTATTAATTATAATAAGACTAATTATATTGTTTTCTGCCGATAACTCTCTAATACCTACCAGATGTAGATTCATTCGCTAATGAGAAAACAAGTGAATATACTTGTCAGAGCAACAACAATCATTTTTATGACAAGGAAGGGCAACTGCAAATAACATATAGATTATGCTATCAAACATTACAGAATATTTAAATATAAAGCCAAATCCCTTGTTTTAATTTATATAAAATGTAAAAGGTTATTTTTGACATTGCTGACTTAGTATCAAACGACATGATATATCATTTAGTGTCATAGAGATGTATGCCAAATGACATTCCCTATCACTAAGTCAGATGATTAGCTAATGCGATATCGACTAATGTATGGATCAGTCTGAGTTCTCCACAATGTTGTCATTTTGATATTGCGCAAAGTGATGGGATTCCCACAAAAATATGATGGGGTGTTATACCTGTCTCCAAATTTATCACTGAGCATATAAATGAAGGCATTGTCTCTTTTTGTGGGACATAAATGGTATATGAAACCACTGTCGTTATACTGAGAGTACGTGCTGCTGTAAATGTCATCTAGCTGTTGAACAGACACTTGCAGTTTTATAAAAGATCTCATTCGTTGAATAGGAGATCAGACTGTGACAGTACAATCTATTAAATGTATAATGCTAACATGTCTTTATTTTTGACCAATCAAAATGAAGACAGAGAGATCTGATAGGACATACTGTGGAATTTAAGAGACTATTGATTCCATATTCTTCATATAATCTTGAATTATCAATTAAATTGAGCAATAGGACTGGCAGAATAAGCCTCAGCCTTTTTAAGTTACAATTTGACTTCTTTCTAAATCAGATTCATATAGAAAGACATTCGTACTTCAATTTTTTTATTTTTACACTGTATAGATCTAGGTACTCTGATCTATTCTGCATGAGCATGTTCAAAGCATAATTACTAGAATAAAATATCACATTTTGTTATGTAAATTTCAATGTGGTTTTCTAGTGATTTTAGTGGCAAATAATTCATACATTTGCACACACACACACACACAGATATATATATATATATATATATATATATATATATATATATATATATATGCACATGTGTACTCACATACGTTAACAAATATGGGGTATGTGGGGTATTCTTTTTCTTCTTATGTCAAATATAAATTGTATCGTTTTTCAGCTCTTTTTCCTTTCAGTGCAGAGCTATGAAATTATTTCTTATATAAAGACATAAAAAGAAGAAGAATGTTACCTCTCCCACTCGTCCTGGTAGTTACAATTTCACTTTGATCTCCGTTTCCACTTGCAGTAGTGATATAAAACTCATAGCGCATGCCGCATTGTAGGTTTCCTATTGTGTAAGTATTCAAGTCACCAAATACTTCTTCCGCCTTCCAAGTACCGTATTCCTTTTTGTAGTGAATTATATAACCTAGAAAAGAATGCTTTGTAAATATATGACTAGAATGGAACAAAAAGACTATATTTATTGACGGACTAGAAATAATAATATGTGATTTTGATTACAAATCAATTACCTTAAACTGGAAAAGGTACATTTTGTAGAATGTTTAAAATATATATAAAAATATATACACATATATTAAGTAAAATTTTTCGTTTCATTTTTTTAAAATTGAAATGATTTTGCTCGCCATTTTAAGACGGATTCCATGTATTTAATTGTGGATTGTTTACACAGAAAAGTGTGATTTTTCTATGTGACCAAATCGAGTTTAGCTATGCTCTCTAAAATATTTATGAAAAGTTTTTATATATTAATAAAATTTTCCTGAGAAATTAAAATCAATAAACTCAACGATGAATGTTAAAGATTAATGTGCAAAATTTTAGTAAACTGATATTAGAAAAATTTTGCATTTATGCCTTATACACAATTTGCTTGTATATTTTGAGTACTTTTGATCTCTAGAATAAGAATTGAAGAGTTCAAATAAATATTTTTGAGCTCTTATGAATTTTTAGTTAATTTTTTTTTATATTTCAGTGGAAGTATATTTTTGAATAATAATTTTTTTAGTTTTAATCTCGCAAACTAACCAATTGTTTAATGATACCAAATATTTCACTAATAAATACCGAGTAAGTTTTTTTTCTGCTTTATATTACTCAGGATTGAGTAAATACATTTCAATGCATATTTTTTAGCAAAAACTGAAAACATTTTATATTTTCATATCGACTACTTTCTACCAGAGGTACATGAGTTATTGTTGATATAAAATCATGTGACAGGTTTTTGCCAGGAGTTAGGGGAAAGGACGTCCTTTTATTTTTGAAGTAGAGGTTGAAAAAAATTCGAACTCACAAGTGCTTTCCGGACCGTAAAAATGAAGAAATATGGCATCCATTTTATAGCCGGACATAGTTTATTCTTTCTGAAAGCTTACCGGATGCGGAATTGGTGTCGGTTGCATCTTTTTTCCATTTCAGAGTGACGGAGGATGAGGTGACGCCGAGTACTTCAAGAGAAGGTGGTTTAGGAGGATCTGTGGAAAGAAATGGAATGTCATCACAATTCATAATAATGTATCAGTCAACTGTGATGATATATAAGCACTTTCGCTTAGTGTTGAAAATTGTTGTTAAAAATTAAAAAAACGATGCATTAAAATAGATTAATAGTAGACCAATGAATACTTAAAACTTAATGTCATTTTTACATAAGATATTATGGAACAGTGATAACTTGAATCGGTAAAAGCTACTTATTTTGTGTATAGAATATAGTTTTGATATTCTTACCATACAAAAGTTGTTGGAATGATAGAACCAATAAACATTTAAATTTTGCAGAACATGAATCGTCTCAGTTGTTTTGAAAATTGAATCTCAGAAAATTGTCCCAATTGGTAATCAACCAAACTAATGTAAAATTCCAAAACATTGTAAATAAAACATCCGCTCTATTGTAATTGTGGAACTATTGACGAAAGTCCAATTTCACAACTTTACTTTTTGGTTAAGGTTAAATGATATAAAATTACAAGCTTCTAGGACTATAGTATACATTTGAAACAGTCAATGTTATACAATTTAAATGCATTAACAAAAATTAATTAATTAGTAAATTTATTTGCAATTCATAATAACGTGTAAGTCAACTGTGATGATATATAAATACTTTCTCTTAGTGTTGAAAATTGTTGATCAAAATTTAAAAAAAGATGCATTAAAATAGTAAATTCATTATAGATTAAATTTATAGACCAATGAGTATTTGAAGCTTAATGTCGTCTTTCGTATAAGATATCATGGAAGAGTGATTGTTTAAATTGGTAAAAGTTACTTATTCTAAAAGTTACTTGTTTTGAGTTACTAAAAGTTACTTGTTTTGATTATAGAATATAGATTTGATTCTTAATTCTTACCACACAAAGATTGTTAAATTTTGCAGAACTTGAATCTTCCCAGTTGTTTTGAAAATTGAATCTCAGGATGTTCTAGCTGGTAATAAACCACGTTAATATAAACTTCCAAAACATAATTCTCTATTGTAAGTGTGGAACTATTTATGGAAATCCAATTTCAAAATTTTACATTCCTTTTTAATTAATATATGGTTAAATAGTATGAAATTAGAAGCCCCTAGGACTTTTTTAAACATTTGAAACAGTAGATGTTATTCAATTTAAATACATTAATAAAAATTAATTAATTAGTAAATCTAATTAAAATATTTTATAAAGTAGTATTTGAAGCTGCATATTTTTAAGATGTAGATTATCTGAAACTAAAATAATTAATTATTTTACTTAAACTGCAATTATCTAAAGAGAAATTTATGAAAAAAGAATATTTAAATATTAAAAGAACATTTTCTTTTAACATTAAAATATTTAAAATGCAAATATTTTAGAGTTAAATTACTTTCACTACGTATTTTATTCATTGGAAAATTGTGAAATAAGTTTTATTTATTAGTTGTACGAGCAGTAAAAAATGTGAAATTTAAATACCCACGAAAAATTTGCAAATGCAATTGAATTTAGTAAATATAAGTCGTGAAACAATTTTAAGTGAAATAAAAGCATTTTGTTTGACATTACTAGAATTAAAATAATATTAAATATATTGTAAAAGTTATTTATTCTAAAAAACAAAATAATAAAATTATGTGCTAAAAATACATTTGAAAATCCCATAAATATTTAATGCCATAAAATAAATTTATAATATTTGTCTTTTTCAAGAATTCCCATACAGATTATTTTGAGATAGAGAAATATTTCAACAAATTCTATTTTGAATATAAATTTAAACCAATATTTATTTTAATAAAAATAAATTTTAACGTTATGAAATAAGCTTGTTTTCACTAAAACTTTCTGTTTCGTATCTGCTTTTCTACCGCATTTTTTATAACTTAAGCACATTTGGAAAAATTTTCATCGAAGGGGAAAAAAAGAACTATAAGTTGGCATATTTTTCACTTTCTTAAATTCCCTTTAGGCTTTCTATTTATAATGGCATACTTTTTGAAAAAATTGAAAATTGTCATTTTTTAAATTGAATGTTAAAATGAAGGCTAATGCAATTGTTTATTTCTTGCATATAATACTATTTGCATGCATGTATTAAATCTTGTTATGACTTGTTTATTAAACCAAATTTAATTTGTTATTATTAAATACAATTAATACATGAAGAGTAAGTGATATTGTTAAATTAAATTAATTTGTTTTAAATTAATGTTTTTTTTATGAACTTCTTTATAATTTGTTTTTCATTAAGTAAAAATCAATTTCCGTTGCTTTCTATTCTTTTTTATTATTACTTGATTTTTTATTAAAAATAAACTTAACAATTTATTATATAAATTTTTTTAATTTGAAATATAGCTTAATTAAAAACAGAAAACTATTCAGCAGAATCTTTCAATAAAGTAAGCTTTCTTCACCCACTTTTTTATCTTTACAAATCCAGATAATCCCAATACTTCAACAAACTAATTATTCATTAATGTCTCATAGATCGTTAACCAACTATCACTGAGTTAAATGTTAATTTTTTTTAATATTCGAATTTAGTTTCTTTGTATTATTTTGCCAGAACATAAATTTTTTTTTATGACTGACAACTAAAAGTAGTTATTTATTAATTTATGATTAAGGCATGATATTTTCGTCAATTTCTATCATTCATTTATTCTACATTAAGTAAAAATCTACTTTCAAAGTTGAATCAAAATGCTCACACCATATCGTTATCCAACTATTGATTATATAAGGAAATTTTTTAAATTTACGAAAATCTTAAGAATTTCTAGTGAGCATTCATTCAAGCATTTCTTTCTTATGACACTTGGCGAAGTAACAACAAAAGCGACTTGGCCCTTGGCAAATGAAGTGAGAAAGAGCTGCTTCCGTTTTTAAACAGAGCTGGAAGTATGACTTTGGCTCATAGATGGCAGCACCATCTGGGTCTCCAATTCAGAGATAGGAAGCCAGGGAAAACCCAAAGCATGGCTCCTTACACCCCCAGAGGTATTAATTTCGAATAGGAATATAGAAGATCTTCTAAGCATTTTACGTTCCCCAGTTACCATTAGTAAACACTCTGGATATTCGGATAAGCTGGGATTCGAACCCACTACCTTCCGGTAATGAGAACGACACTCTAACCCACCAGGCCACCGCGGCCTCTGCATTATTCGTAAAATAAACATTATGCGTACAACAAATATTTCGCTGTAGGAAGAAATTTCAATTCACTAGTAATTTAATTTAATTCAAAATAAATTTTACCTATAAAAACAGGTAAATATATATTTAGGCAATTTTTATGTTTAATTTCAATATTTTCTACAGCTTGTTTCCAGGGGCATAAATTGCCATTAATTGCAATAAATTGCTAACTGAAGCCGTTGGTAAAAATCGTTTTTCTGTAAAGCCCATCCCGACATAAGAAAATAATTATGTTCAAGTGCATAGATTCAATTTGCACAATCCATATATCTCGGACTTCCAGCTATGAGATTTATATTTACATTAATCAAAATTACTAGAAACGCATAAAATATTTAAATGAAAATTACAAATGTATATAATTAAAGTTTATTTATTAATTAAAAATTATATTTTTCAGTTCATATATCATATACTTTCCTAAAATGATATATTTCAAAAGATACGAATATTTTTTAGAGAGAGTCATTATCTGAGCAGCATAAAAATATTTTTCAAATTTTAACTTTCTAAATGATTTCCAAATGACACTCTTTGAAGAAACTTTCATCTCTATATTTTTATTTATAAAGAACAATTAGGCAATTTAGCAATTTTTCAATTTTCCAAAAGGACTAATTTTTTAATTATGGATTCTAATAAAAACATGCGTTAGAAGCATTTATTAATGATTCACTTGGTATTTTTGTTGTGTAAACATATTTTCTACAATCTGTAATACATGGACTAATTACCAATCTCTTTAACATGAACAATAAGAAATAATTAGTTAAATTAATGATATAATACTGTCAACTCAATTATCTGAGCAAATGACGAATAATTTCGTTACAACAATTACTTACGTTTCAAATTTCGTTTTCAGTGTAATATTACTCTTTATAATTAAATCTGAAATGAATATTAAGCATTATACTACAGAACTTTGCATGGTTTTAAGTACATAATACTATTCCTATTTCATTAATGATTTAATGTGCACCTCTGAAATTGTACTAAAGCAACTGAATATGTATTTCAAACTCAATTCATGAGGAAAATATTGTATCACTACTGTGATGCATTACTATTCAGTTTCCCATTAGATTACATCATTTTAAGGCTAACAACTTGCATTAGTTTTAATATATATAGAATTATGGAAAATATCATTTTAGTATTAAAACAGACTGTTATTTTACATTTAAGAAATGAAGATGAAGTATATTTTATATAATAAAAGAAATTTAAAGAAAAATATTTTAAAAATTTATAACATTTAATTTCGTAAATATTTTAATAACACACACGTATAAAAATTGTAAAAGTTAATGTGTCAATTATACACAACATCATTAAAAATATAAGAAATAGCAGATACTCATATGCATCAGTATTTATACTTCTAAGTACAAAACATTTGTATATTTTTCAGTGTGATGTAAAATTATTAAATGCAAATATGATTTCCACTGTTTCTACTATGTATGTGAGTATGATTTAAAGCGATTAAATACAAATAGACACACAGGTACTTTTAGCTAAATGCAATTATAAATAAACATACTTATTCAAATAATTATTAATTATATAATAAATTGAATCATCATTGAGAACAAAAATACAAAAACTAATTTTTAAGAAAGTTTTCAAGTTAAAGCAAATTTTGATTGATAAAATAAAATTTCAATCATTAATTAAACAGTTAATGTATATTGTATCAATATATACTACTTGAAAATGAAGTAAACTTTTAGAAAACAGAAAACTAACAAAATGAATTCAACAATTTTTAATGGCACTTACCTTCTTTCAGAGTCTCAACTTCTACGTCATCGGAAGGAGGCCCAGCACCTTTGCTGTTAAACGCTTGAACTCTCACCAAGTATTTTGTGCTTCTTTGCAGATTACTAAGGATTCTTTCTTCTCGAAAATTATCTCTAACTTCCAGGGTTTTGTACACGTATTTTTCCTTGGAATCTTTAGTCTTGTAACCAACGTAGTATCCTTTGATTTTTCCAAATTGAAAGGCTAGATCTGGAGGCTGTGATCAAAAGTGATACTCAGTTAAGCCAAATTTCAAAAATATCAATTGATTTGCGAAACAATTTAGTAAGTTTTTAAAAAAAAGTAAAAGAAAAAGAAGCAATATTTTGGGTTTATATAAAAAAAGATAAAAGTCGTTAAATGTTAAAATGTTGTAAATGGTATATTTACATACAAAAATAAAATTACAAATCATTTCTGCTTGTAAGATTTGTACTAGACAACCTAGTTTAGAAAGAAAATTACTACATTTACTATCATAATATGTAAAAATATTTGGTACAATAACTGCAAAAAAGCTATTATTATTAAATCAAATAATGGAGTTTTAAGAAATATATTTTCTTAAATATTGCTATTTCTATAAATATTTATCATTTTCATTATTGTAGTATGAAATTAATGAAAATAATTTAGGTGGCACTTTTTAATAATATTTTTAGAGGATAAATTAAAGAAATCAAATCTCAAAGATAGATAATTTGTTATTTTTGTTTGATTAGTCTAAAAATAATACACAGATAAAACTTTATTTATTGTTATCACTAAATCAAATCATAGAAAGGATGTTTTTTTGCATCTTAAGACTTAAAAAAGTTATTTATAATTAGTCAATGAATAGTTTATTTGTTTATTCTGAATGAATATAACTATTTTATTTATGAATCATAAAAAAAGATACCATTAATCAATGTATTTTATTTCCTTTATCAGTATAATAAACAACAAATTAAAGAAGTTTTTATACCAAATTATCAGAAAAGTGAATTAATTGAATACACTAATAGGAATACACTTTCGAAAGATAAAGTTAAATCTCGAAATAAGTAGTGACTTTTTATTGACGAACATTTCCATGTTTATTTAAGCGGCAATAACCACTCGTTTAAAACACGAGTTTGGAAGAAAATATAAGAAAACGCCTTCCATTTAATTAATTAAAATTTAAACGAGATGAAATAAATTTCCCAATCTTGACTATTTATTTTCATTTGAATTGAAAAATTTAAACCAAAAGAGATAAAAATTATACAACGCATTCAGAGAAGCAGGCTTATTAAAATATTATAACACAATAAATGAAATTAAAGTTTTGATAAAAAAGATGAAACACGTACCTCCCATAACACTTTTACTGCAGACGAGGACAAAGGGAGCGTTTTTACGGCCAGGGGTGGGCCACCTGGAGCTTGAAAAAGTAATATTGATCTCAACATTTTTATAGCAAAACGGAAATATATAACAAATGGTAGATAAGAAAAATACTAATAAAACAAAATGCCAAGTACCCATAAAGATAACACTATTATATAGTATAGAGACACGTACACTTTTTTACAGTTTTCTCAGAGAAATTTTTATATATTGCACTAAGCATCAAATTTACGGATGATCTAAAGTTTACAAGTGATAAATGAAAGCTTTTAGCTAACAAGTTTAAATTTTCTAAAGTTTTAAAATGCCATAATTTAACTATTTATTACATATGTTCAGGAGGATTTTCATAATTTATGAAGTAGGCATTTGGTTAAGAGTACTTATTAATTCTAGCAGGAATTACGCATATTATGAAAACTGAATCTTACGAGCTCTCATACTTTTCACAAATCTTTTTTTTTCATGCTTTAAGGAAAAAATAAGGTAAAAAATAATTCTTAACTATTAAAACATTAAAAAGAATGAGTTTTTAAATAATTCTAAGTTTGAGACAAATACAGAAGACAGGAAATTATAGTTCACGTTTATAAAAAATTTTAAAAAACAAGTTATTACTAATTATATTTTTGATTAAAATTTGTTTAATCAAAAATATAATTTGTTATAACTTGTTCAGCAACTGTAAAAAATATAAGTGATTATAAAGAAAAATCGCTATAGATTATAAATATGATTATATGTAAGAGTTTTAAACGCGCGAGATCAAGAAACATAAAAGGAAGGTATTAAACAGAACTTTATTATAATG
>JAPDSC010076761.1:0-12221 GCA_026290005.1 Latrodectus geometricus | reverse complement strand
ATATATATATATATAGGCATGTGAATATGTATGAATTATTGGCCTTTAAAATCACTGGATCTAGAACAACACTATGAGTGAAATTTGCTTGACAAAAAGTATATAATGTGGCATATTAACAATTATGCTTTGAACATGCTCATACAGAATAGATCAAAGTGAAGTGTAAAAAATAAAAATTTTGAAGTTAGAATGTCTTTCTACATTCTTCTGATTCAGAAAGAAAACAAATTGTAACTTAAAATGGCTGAGGCTTATTCTGCCACAGTCTTATTTCTCAATTTTAATCGATAATTCAGGTTATTTGAAGAATATGGAATCAATATCCAAATTAAATTCCACAGTATGTCCTATCAGATCTCTCTGCCTTCATTTTGAATGGTCAAAAATAAAGACATGTTAGCATTATACATTTAAGAGATTGTATTGTCACAGACTGATCTCCAATGCAACGAATGAAATCTTTTATAAAACTGCAAGTGTCTGTTCAACAGTTAGATGACATTTACAGCAGCACGTACACTTAGTATAACGACAGTGGTTTCATATACCATTTATTTCCCACAAAAAGAGACAATGCCTTCATTTATATGCTCAGTGATGCACTTAGAGACAGGTGTAACACCACATCATATTTTTGTGGGAATAACGTCACTATGCGCAACATCAAAATGACAACATTGTGGAAAACTCAGAGTGATCCCTACATTAGTTGATACAGCATTAGCTAATCATCTGACTTAGTAGTAATAGAGAATGTCATTTGAATTTCTATGACACGAAATGATATATCATGTCATTTGATACTATGTCAGCCCTGTCAAAAATAGCTTTTACATTTTTTTTATGTTAGAACAAGGGATTTGGCTTTATATTAAAAAATTCTGTAATGTTTGATAGCATAATCCATATGTTATTTGCAGCTGCTCTTCCTTGTCATAAAAATGATTGTTGTGGCTCTGGCAAGTATATTCACTTGTTTTCTCATTAGCGAATGAATCTACATCTGGTAGGTATTAGAGAGTTATCAGCTGAAAACAATATAATTAGTCTTATTGTAATTAATAACATACATAAAAATAAACATGTTGAAGGTATTTTGAAGTCTATTTTTGTGACTATATTATCAACTCACCCAAATACCATTCATCACCAACACACAGCTTCATATTTTAATTTTTTCACTAAGGTGTAATGTTTTCTTATGACTTATTAGTTTTCCAAATCTTACTCTAATGGATGATATTTTCAAATTGTTTGAAAAGCAACTGCAACAGTTTCAGAATACTATCTAATTGATAAGATGTTACAATAATAGCAGAGTCTATCTCGTTAGCTTAATAGAATCAATGTCCTACTGAGAAACAACTCATAATGCTTAACATAACTCACAAAATTTAATGTTTTAACACAATACACAAAACTCAACTTATTATTGATGTTACTAATCAAAGATATTTGCATTGAAGAAACATTTTTGAATCATAAGCATACTTAAAAAAACATCATTTTCATGTTCTTAAAGACATTAAATTTATTTATCTAGGCACATATATATAATTATTTTCAATTAAATAATTCAAATTATAAAACTAGAACTATCTGTAGTATTTAATAGCAAAGAAAAAGAACAAGATAATTATTAAATTTTAATTAAAGATAATTATTTCGAAAATACAGTTTATCAAGGATTGAAATAACAAATGAAATTATGTTTCATGTATAAGCTGGAAATGAAAACCTTTAAAAATAGGTATATTCAAACAATTTCATTTAAATTACATTTGGTAATTTTTTGTAGGTATTAAATTGGGTATTCGAAATATAGAAAAAAAAATTGAGAAATCTCTCATTATTGAATCTTCAAGCGTACATTTGCTATCTATGTTTGAAAAACAATAATTATATTAATAGGATTTTAATTAAAGTATTTATGCACATGTTGTAAAAAAATATCTAATTAGCCCATCGTGTGCAATAAATGACCGTTGATAGATAAACCACCGCTTAAATTAAGATATATAAATATAATTTTAGTTTTCTTGGGCATTTGTAAAAGTTTTTAATATTATTTTTCCTATATTGATGTTTATCAATAATAAATTCCTTTATGACTAATGTATAATTAAACATTTTAATAAACTTTTTAAATATAATACAATAGAAAATTTCTTAATTAATCGTTAAAAAGTTTCTGGTGTTTTGCCAATTTCGTTTGAAATTACTTCATATGAAAAGTTAGTGAAAATAATTTGCTGCAATTTAATTTTGCGATCATCGTATGGTGCCTAATTTTTCAGTAGAAATTACAAAAAAATTCTAAATTCATAAATTAGTATTAAATTTTTTTTTCATCAAAAATTTAAAGCAAAATTTTACTTCATTTAATTTCCCATGTTTATTTTTTATATCATTAATGAAATTTAAAATTACTTCAAAATCTTTAATTTTTCAATAGTTCAGTAATTATTATCAAATTTCACACACTTTTACACATACTTTATTTCATAACACACAATATGGCAAAGATCATCATTCATCCAAATACGAAAATCCATCCAATGCTAATATGAAAGGTCTAGACTCATAATTAAAATGATGTTCGGATATCTTCATCATTTACTCTTCAGTATCCATCCAAAAGTCTATTCACTAAGTTTTGGTAGAAAAATTTCAGAATAGCACTCCACCTTCTTCCAGTTTCATGGGGAGCAGCTTACATTTTATTTTTTAATCGAATGTGAGAATGACACGTAACTTACTCTACAACTGATCCCGAAGATTGGGCTATAAGTCTCAGATCAGTGACAGGTAATTATCATTCAAATAATTCCACCTGATTGCTGTCAAAGCGAAAGGCAATAACTCGTATTGCGTGAGCAGAAGCGTCATCATTTTATATAGGAAAATTATCTATTCCATGGTATTAGAAACATGTAATCGTCTAAAATATCTTTTTTATGTCTAGTGAAATTCCAGAATTCATCAATTTAAGTTTGACAAGCAATATGCAATGAATCTAACTATAATTAATAGAAACAAACCCAAACCATAAGTAACATTTCATGCTTGAAATAAAGAGGTATTTATTGACTTTTAATTGTATTGTGCATCAGATTAAAATATGAGCAAAATATTGAGTTTTATATTACACAACAATATAATTTGGAAATGCAAAATCGTTATGATACTAATATGTATGATAAGAACAATCTGACATTTTTTAATTTTCAGCATAATTAGAATTTGTTTCAATAATTTTCTCAAATGCATTATTTTTTTCATTTTAAAAAAATAAAAAAAACTATTGTTCTCATTATGCTTTTCTATTACTTTTAAGTTTCACAAATCATTTTCCACGAATTCCCCAGCTGCAATTTAAAAAGACTGCTGAAAGTTTTATTTGATGGTTTTCTTCCATTTTATTAATCGGCACTTATGAATAATGATTTCGCATATTCTTCATCATCATCTCTCTATCATTTACAAAGTTACTTCTTATCGCAAAAAGTTTTTAATCGATTAATAACATAATCTTTTGTGCTCCACATAATGTCTTAGACTTTTTTACTTGTAAATGGAACACATGGACATTTGTCACATAATGTTAAAATATATGAGAATAGATATAATGGATTTACCCTTGAAGTAATTTGATTTCGACTGAAAAATACATTTCAAAAATTAGTACGCTCGATGATTATTAATTGTTATAGATTGGTAGTTTTTTTTAAATAATCTCAAGGTCAAAGGGCACAATAGCCTTATTGAGTAATTGATCAATCTTTCCTAAACTTTACCTAAAGTATAAGTGTAAATATGTGCTCTTACTTCTTAAAAATACCTGAAATATTTTAATTTTTTTTAATTTGTACGATATCATATCTGTTTTAAGATAAACAAAATCTATTTGCTATTTATCAATATTCGTCTCATATTTTGTCTTATAACTATTACATTTTGTATTATTATCAATAATGCAAATTTATCAATTGAAAACTAAATGTGAACAATAAGAAAAGAAAAGCTAACTTTTAATGTAATTAAGAATGATTAATCATTGTAATTATTTAAATGTACTATGTAACCTCGACTATAATTTTTGCCTGTATTAATTACTCACAAATTATTTTTCTTAAAAGTAAAATATTTAATTCAGAAAATGAAAAAATGAAATAATATTGTACAAGAAATATTTTAAAATTTATATTGCATATAAGAATTTTATGACAGTTCAGTATCTGTTTTTTCTGCACTAATATCTCTCAGTATATTCTCAACAAAGTAAAAATCTAAAACTATTGTACTATAAAATTTGAATAAAAACACACTTTAAAGTTTAGGCTGTATAAAATCATAAAAAAATTTATATAGTATTATTAAGATTGATGTAAGAAAATGTGTAAATATTCATTGAAAATCTCTATAAAGATTTTTTATTAGAACTAAGTTGAGTGAATGAATTAAACTTAATGGCAGTCAAGAAATATAAAGTAATTCACTATATATTGCAAACTAAAACATTTATTTATATATTAAGCACATCAGTTTCTTATTCAATGTTCGGAACTAAATGGAATGAATTATTCATTAAATAAATGAATAATATTATAGAACCATGGGTAGTTAACACTTATTTTTGCTATTTATATATTTTAATAAATGTTATTTAAAGAAAAACTCAGTTAATGCTTTTAAGTATTTTAGGTAAATTATTTTTAAGAAAACTGAAAGTATCACATTTGCAGAATAAGTTAGAAAAAATTATATCTTAAAATAATCAATTTATAAAATAATATACGCTTACAAATAAATTGTTTTAGTGAAATTCGGTTGCACAAATATAAGTGCCCATGACTGGAAAATTTATGGATATGTCACAAATACGACATTCAATAGTTCTTAAAATAAACAATTAGCATATAAATATTTTATGCGACAATATCCATTAAATTAATTTAGCATAATAACTGTAAGCATACATTATAGTATTTTATCAAGCATGTCAACAAAATTTTGTTTTTAAACATATCTTTTTCTGTTTCGATGTGAAAACATCCTTTATTAGAACAACATTTTTAACCCTACGCAATCTAAATTATTTTTGGATAATTAGTATACAATGAAATTATGATTTAATTTTTAATTCTTCACTCAAAATCATATAATAATCCGAATAATTTATGCATAAAAAATGTGCCACGAAGTTCTAAACTCATTTTATAAATTTAAAATTATTCAACAGAATTTTCCCTAAAAGGAAATGCTTCGTTTCCTCTTAAGGAATATAAGTAAATGGAAAATACAAAACATATTTTAAAAATATTTTTAAGAAGTATGACAAATGTAAGCGAAAACATAAGTTTCATAAGTATTTTAAGTGAAATAAAAACAGGAAGTTCAAAATAGAATTTTTGTCAAGTAACCATTTTTCCACAATCCAAACAATGAATTTCATCATTTCTGTTCTCAAACAGATAACAAAAGTTTTAAAAATACAAAAAATATCAAGATAACCTAAAAAACTTGAAAATAAAATATAATATCTTCATAAATTAATTTAAGCAGAAAAAGTTCACTTTAAATACATCATGTTTTCTTTAAAAGAAACAAATTCTTGACAAATTATAAAATAATATTGAAAGAAAGAGCGTTCAGAAACATTATTTCCCCGAGGGATGAGCTAAGAAACTTAGTTATTCTTTAAAATTGCATTTTGATAAATTTAAATACGATAAATATAAAATAGATGAGCTTAATTTTTCATGTTTTGGTTAAAATGTAATAAAACAAAACATTAAGAAAATTATAATTGAAAAACAAATGAAGTTTTGAGCAAAATTTAACTTGTTACTTTGTTTAACTATTAAAAACTATTCCTTAAATTTATTTTAAAAAATTACCTAAGATTAGAAATTACAAACATAAATAAGAAGTTCATAAAACATTTATGTGAATGAAAACGAAAAGTGTTACACTTAGTACTTTTGATACTTTAATACTTTTGATTTTTTAATACTTTTGATTCCTAAGTGGTACTTTATAAGAAATTCCTCATCTGAAGGGATAACAATGATTAGCAATAATTTTTCTACCAATACAATAAGTGGAAATCATAGATTTTCTATGTTGAAAAAATTTAAAAACAGTATTGTATGAAAAAAATTGTAAAACTATAAAAATTTAAAAATGAAGTTTACGTATGATCATTTCTTAACCAAATGAAATACAAATTGTATAACATTTTGAAATATAAATAACATTTAATATAGAATGTTTCACAGTATAACAAAGAAAAAAACCATAATGGATAATTCTCTTCCCAATGAAAAAGATGGTTATTGACTTTAAGTAAAAAAAACATAGATTTGTAATCTACAAAGATTAATAACCCAATTTAAAGATTTAAAAAGTTACTCTGGTGGTTATTCTGAATTAATTTGTGTGGCAGCAAGTCTCAGCAGAATCAAATAGTAACTATCATATGAGGACAAATGGTTGATTTCCAGTTTTAGAAGTAAAGCAAAATAAAATTTTTAAATTAAATCAAAACATTTTAAATCAAAATAAAGATATAATTTTTTTAATTAAATCCAAATGGATACTTATTCTCTTTCGGAAAATTTTCCAGTAGCATATTCTTGGCACAGTTTGCCCTTTTTGGACCTTGAGCCATAAAACCAAACTAACTAGTAGCGTATTCAACCAAATCCAAGACAATATTTTAATAGTATGGTTCGTTCTTGAATATTTTAAATAAAATATTATCTCAACTTAATTACATTTAAATTTCTAAGAGTTGTTACGAAACTCTTATACTTCTGTAAATATAAAAATTGCTTTTTATAATTTGGCACCGTAATTTTAGAATATAACTACTCACACGGGATTTCAATCTTATACTAAAACATTTAACTCCCAAAATATTTATATTAATGACTGATTATACAGCAATTCTTCAAGAGCTTAATAAATAGTAAACCTTTGGTGAAAGCAGTTTTAAGAGCAGTTCTACTTTTAAATTCGCTTTAAGTTGAAGTCTCAATCTAGCAAGAATTCGTGTGTAAACATTGACCATAGAATGATAAATAAAGATGATTAATTGAAAGAGAAATCCTAATTATCAATTTCTTACATTTTGTTCGTCAATTCAATTGAAAATGTCCATCACTGAGTGCACCGTCCTTCATTTGGCCACTCCTGTCATTGCATATATATCTTTGTCACTGTTATCACTGCTTGTATGCATATTCTATCCTTGTCACTGATTATATCTATTCCAACTTTATACCTTCTTATTATGCATACTTTAATACTTGACATTCGTAAAATACATTCGATGATTGATCTAACTTACTAAATAATTGCCGCAATACAATAATTCAGTAACTTCTAATGATTACTAACTTATGATCAAAAGTAGATTACGGATGTCAAATATTAAAGCATTTACGTCAAAAGAATTTACGAGACAAAAGACAAAAAGAATTTACATCTCAAAGATTTTAATTTTTTTTTTTATCTAAAAATATTTTGCATGACATAGAATATAATTTTGTAATTGTTAAAGTTTGCTATCATTTTGGTAATTTTTTGATTATTTTTTATGTAAGCTTTTATAGTATTAAGTTTGTCATTATGCATTTATGCTTTTATATAAAATTTCATTTATAAACTCAAGTAATGATAAGTTTAATTAAAAAACATAAATACAAATTTTATTATTTTAAAAGTATGTTTTACAATATATATATTTCATGGAAACTTATAAAGTTATTTTTCATTAAAATATCTTGAGAATATCAAAAGCGTCTCAACAATATCCTTAAATATCAAATAATATTTAAAAACCATCCAATATGTTAAATTACTAAACTATTATAAATATTATTTATAATAGTTATAGCTATTATAAATAGTAAATAATTATTATAAATATATTTATCTCAAATGTAGATGTCATTGAAATACAAAGAATTTTTTTTTGGTTGATTCTAACTATAATTTCAGGAAATATAATCAACTGAAAAAATCAATTATTTGTGTCTCAATGACATCTACATTTAAATTATATATTACACAGTATTATTAGTGATACTAAGTTATATATTACACAGTATCACTATACATAAATTACTGTTAAACAAAGGTAAATATAATGAATTCATAAGGAATTTCATTAATAAGTCCATAAAATCCATCTCACTAATCTGAAATACATATTATCTAAATATATTCATTGTTATCAAGAGATGTAAAATTGAGAGAAATATAACTATCATCCTTTCGGCATCTCTTTGTATTTACTTTATGATTCGTTCGTACTTAATGAATATATATCTCTAAATATTAACGAAAACAATTATAAATTAAACTTTGAAGAATATTTTTAATATTTACAATGAACATCATTTGAAAAATTTATGTTAAATGATTTATGTAAAATTAGCATTGATTAATATTATTTATAATATAAAACAAACAAAATCACATATGATTTTAACAACTGTATTCCATACAATAACACACGTACTGCTAATGTAACAAATGTATTATTTTGTATATTGTGTCTATTATACGTTGTAGGAAACTATTTTGAATTTCAGCCTATACACCATTCATTCTTTTGAATGAATGGTGTATAAGCTGAAATGCAAAATAGTTACCTCATATATAGATATATGAGGTGCTTTTACATAGCTGGCATTTATTTTCATAATTGAATAATCAATCTAATTTTCATCAGAAAAATATAGAAAAACTTCTAGAAAACATAATGTGTAGGGCAAAATTAAATTATATAATAAAATTTATAAAACAACTAATCCATTTATTTTAAATTTATGTAATAAGAATTATTTATACACCACAGAGAGCTTGTTGTCATGCTAAGTGTGTTATTTCATCTATAAATTTTTATCATCGTGAATTATAAATAAAAACTTTTGTTATACATTTAATATGAGTTATTATTTACACTGTTTTATAATTTTGTATTTTTGTCATTATTATGTACATTTAGTGTAAATATTCATGCATATTTATATTAAATTCATGATTTTTGAAAGCATCAACCACTATATTTAAAGGTTTTATGATTTTTAGGAAATGATTGGTAATGTTTTTTTTTTTTTTTTAATTTTACTTGTGGTATGCTTAGATTATGGGGTGCTTTTAGTGCAATTACACTACTGGCTATTAAAATTGCTACACCAAGAAGGCAACATGCTACAGAAGTGAAATTTATACGAAAGGAAGAAGGTGCTATGATATGCAAATGATTAGCTTTTCAGCGCATTCAGACAAAGCAGGCGCCAGTAGCGACACCTACATTGTGTTTAAATGAGGAAATTGTTCAGCCCGTTCCTCATACACAAATTGCATTTGAACGTTGTTGCCTGGTGAAAAGTTCTTGTGATGCCTCGTGTAAGAAGGAGAAATGCGTACCAGCACGTTTCTGACTTTGATAAAGGTGGAATTGTAGCGTACCGGGATTGCGGTTTATCTTATCGCATCATTGCTGCTCGCGACGGTCGAGATGCAATGACTGTTAGCAGAATATGGAATCGATGGATTCAGGACGGTAATACGGAACACCATGCGGGATCTCAACAGCCACTTATCACCAGCAGCCGAGAAGACAGGCATATTATCCGCATAGCCGTAATGGATCGTCCAACCACGTCACGAGCCGTGAGTCAAGAAACGGGGTCATTTGGAAGACAACAAGTGTCTGCACGAGCAGTTCAACGACGTTTGCAGCAGCATGGACTCTCAGCTCGGAGACCATGGCTGTGGCTTCAATTAACGCTACGTCATAGACAAGAGCGCCTTCAATGGTGTGATCAACGACGAACCTGGGCGCACGAATGGCGAGACGTCATCTTTTCAGATGAATCCAAGTTCTGTGGACTGCATCATGATGGTCACATCCGTGTTTGGCGGGGCATCGTGGTGAACGCACACTGGCATCGTGCATTCGCTATCGTCATACTGGCCCATCACCTGGCGTGATGATATGGGGTGCCATTGGATACACGTCTCGGTCACCTCTTGTTCGCATTGACGGTGCTTTGAAAAGTGCACGTTACATTTCTGATGTGTTACGACCCATGGCTCTACCCTTTATTCGAGCCCTGCGAAACCCTATGTTTCAGTAGGATAATGCCCGACCGCGTGTTGCCGGTATTGTACGGACCTTTCTTGATACGGAACATGTTCGGCTGTTGCCCTGGCCAGCACGTTCTTCAGATCTTTCACCAATAGAAAACGTCTGGTCAATGGTTGCCGAGCGACTAGCTCGTCACCAAACGCCAGTCACTACGGTTGATGAACTGTGGCATCGTGTTGAAGCTGCATGGGCATCTGTACCTGTACATGTAATCCAATGTCTGTTTGACTCAATGCCCAGGCGTATAACTGCTGTTATTACTGCCAGAGATGGTTGTTCTGGGTACTGATTTCTCAGGATCTATCCAGCCAATTTTTTTGAAAATTTAATCACTTGTTATTTCTAGTATAATATATTTGTCCAATAAATATCATTTTGTTATCTGCATTTCTTCCTGGTGTAGTAATTTTAATGGCCAGTAGTGTAATAATATGCAGTAAAACCTCATTAATATGGAACCTATTAAATCGGACTTCGCTTTATCCAGACCACAATTTATAAATGCATTCATACATATGTATATACATACTGTATTAATAAAAGACAAATTGGAGCAGTAATGTATTTTTCTGATATTGTCATTTGTTTGGAAATGACTACTAAAGTAACTTCTTCCAACCAGCGAGAGTGTGAAGTGCGGTTATGGTGAAGGGGAACCAGGGCCATTTTGCTTAAAGAAGTTTTTCTTCTGATATTTATTGTAAATAAAATAATATATATATGTACATACTATGCTTAATGATCTCTTATGCAGTTCATATTTCATTTTCTTGAATTCAAAATAAAATTTTTACTGTTCACAGTAGTTTGCTTAAGTAGCTTGGCTAAATTTGTAAGTTATTTTGTTTAATCCTTACTTCCATTAATTAGGATGATTTGGATTCCTTATTAATCCGGATTAGTGAGTTTCTACTGTATCATATATTTTTCTCGTATGAAAATTCATTTATGAGGGCTTGTTTTCATTCCTCTTCTAAGTTTTACATTCGGTTAGTGCAGTTTAAATGTCAAAGAGTTAAATCAGTATTAAACAAGAAAATAATTAATTTAGGTGTACATTTAGATAGAAAAGGTTTATAACTAAAAGCATTTCTATACAGAAATTAAATTACTTAAAAATAGAAATATGTTTATATGCCTTTAAATTTTATTTGAATATAATTTTAAATCAAAGTCTTTTGAAATAAAGTTATTAAATCACTAATTAAAGTATATAAATTTGTAGAACTTAAGTTCTCATTTGAAATATAACTTATATAACTACTTTTTCATTATAAGAATTTGTAATATCATATGTTTCGATTACTTGTTTTTGGTATATTGACCTTTTTTATTTGAAAAATTTCCGTTTTAATGGTTGTTTCTCTTACTTTTATTCCTGCCAGCTCCGATTGCTCCCGAGAAAGAAGAGTTGCTCTCCGTCAACGCGACATACGCCACGATCCAATTAAATTCGTGGAAATCTGGAGGATGTCCAATCACACATTTCGAAATAAAGTACAAGCAGCAGAAGAAGAAAACTTGGGTCATTTTTGCCGACAGAGTGTCATCCAATAAGAAGAGCATTACTATTTCGGGCCTGACGCCGAACACGGGGTATCAACTGCAGCTGACATCTCACAACGAAGCGGGACCAACAGAAGCAGAGTACATTTTCCAAACTGGACCTTCTGTGAAAGGTGACCTAATTTTTGTCATGTTTGAAAACAATTTTATGGCTCATATGATTAAGGTCACGCGTTTATTTTAAAAATCGACATTTTGGTTGTGTCTCTGACAAGGAAGGTCTTAAAGCAGGCATACTAAAAGCATTTTGTGAAAATAAAAAATGATTCTTCTCTTACGGATATGTATAACAAAAATATATTTTTTTCAAAAATAAAGTGGTTATAATTTAAAAAGATACAAACTTTTTTTTGGTATAATTTATCAGAACTCTGAGGAAAATAAATTTCCAAATTACTATATCTTATCGCCATTTTTGTTGCTTTCTATACCGATTTTTCCATAAGAGAAGAATTTTGATTAAAATATTTAAAATGGTCTGAAA
>JAPDSC010076758.1:0-15694 GCA_026290005.1 Latrodectus geometricus | reverse complement strand
ATATCTACAAGAATAAGTACCATAAAATATTATTGCAAGCGGTCATGTTTTAGAATCATTTTATGAAATCGGTATTCAAAACACAGTAACTTTGAACCTATGCTTGGAATAATGTTGTAGAAAAAAGATATCTTGAGAGTTTTGCATGCAGGCATTTTTAAAGAAACCACATTACCAGAAAAAAAAAAAACAAAAAAATTATCTAATAACTTGAGAGAAGATGAGAACTTCTACATCTCACTGATCCCCGACGTTTCACTTTAGGATTTTTTTAAATGTGGACTCAGATATAATTTGCTTGTAAGAAAAGAAGTATTAGATATTTAAAAGATTTAGAATATAAATTGTGAAAAAGAGATTTTAGGTAGAAGAAAAAAAATATGTAGTGCCGCTACTATATACAAAACAGTCTGATTAATAACAAAAAAAAAATTGGTGTACGTTTGGAGGAAAGCAATTGTGAAATTATTTCCCATTTTGAAAAATAGAAAAATGAATTTTTTATAATGCTGTTTTGAAATAGGAATAAGCACTTTATTGATGAAAAACATTTGATTACATTGCCTGATTTTTCATTAATAAGATGAAATTCAGAATTGCTTTTTGTCAGACTCAATAAATTTTATTTTTCCTGTGTTTCTTATATACTGTATACTAAATAATTTTTAATTGTGCTTTATTCACAGAGACATCAGTTTGGAAGAAAAGAAATTTTAAAATCTGATACTCATTTTCTATTTTATGAGCTTTGGTTCTTCTGGATTATTTTACCTTCCCTACAAGTTTGTGAAAATGATCATCTCCAGTGCATTTGAATTAAATGTCTCAAAATTTATAAAATGAAGTCATAAAAATATGAAAGTCTTATAAAACATTTGGTTACTTACATTTAGTGCATCATGAAGTGCACGAAATGTGCAGGAGAAAGTCATACCAAACGTTAAATAAAATTTTCTAATTTCATAAGAGATAACCATCATAATAATCATTAAATGCACCATAAGACAAAAGCTCATTCTCTGACATCTCTTCTTTTTCTAAATATTTTGCACTTTTTATTGCGTTACAAACTTTTTGTTTAAATGTAGTAAAATGACTCGATCAGCATTCAAATATTCTTTATTTCGGTTTCTCAGATTAGAGAATCTTTGGACTTACGATTTCATTTGCCTGTATTTTTAAATGGGTCAGAACACAATCCGCTATTTTAATGTTATGTTTGAGAGATTTGTCTGTACTGTGCTGCCGTAGCCCTTAGAAATAAATAATTTCTTCTTTTGAATAGTAACTGCAACTGCCAATTAGGTTGTTTTGTTTTTGAGTTCATTGTTATTGTTTGCTGATTTCCTTTATCACTTTTTGATGACTGATTAGTTACATAATTCATTTATCTGATAAGTAATTTTACGTTATAAGTTTTTGATTGTTGGTAATTACTTCACAATTTGTTGATCTTCTGACAGATCTCATTTCTTGTTTTTTTTTTATGCTGGACAGAAAAATACTCTGCTAGTTGAAACATTTTATTATAAATTGTTTTTGAGCCATAGGTTTGTTTTTGAAAATTTTAACTTTGGCTGTATATAACTATCATTATTATCTAGCCTATAGTTTTTTAATGTTATCTATTTTTTCTTTAATGGTGATGTTTTTCTTCTAAAGCAAACAAAAATGGCTGGGAATCGTTTGAAAACAATATATCGTCATTTAAATCCTGAAAAAGTGGGTCCAGATATGTTAGCCTTTGGAATGCAAAATCCTATGAAGGTAAGTTTAATATTTCTAATCAAGTGTATAACCGAGAATGTACATTTAACTATTTAATACCATGGTTAAAATAATAACTAAGCTAAGATTGGGGTTAATTTAAATTTTAGTTTTCTAATTATATTCTTTCATATTTAAATGAAAAATTCTTTCATATTTAAATGAAAGAATATAATTATGAATATATGTGTCCATTTAATGATACATGTATTTATAACTTATATTTTTCAATAGTAAATTCAGTAATTTTGACAACTGTTATTTTTAATACATTCTGTACTTTTTTTTTTTTTTTTGCTGTATTACAATATTTTTTAAATTTAATATGATTCTTGTATCTATTAATATTTGTCATGTATTAAGCAAAAATTAAGTAAACATTTAGATGCTGTCATTTTTTTTATTAAATTACTAAATTTGTGTTTAATTATTTTCTAAAAGTGCATTGTTACGTTTTTAATTCTTAAAATGTAAGTATCAAAATTTTTTTCAAAAATCGGATCCACTGTCCTTTGTTTAAAATATTTTCAAATTGTTCTATAAATTGAAATTTTCAAAAAGTAAAAACATTTGAGCAATATGTATGTATATTCATACTTTTCAGTTGTCCAATATTTATATACATATTAATAAAAACATTTTTCACAAAATAGATTTATTCAAATTATTGCCCAAAGCCATTTAATGTTTCCTCCAAAGAAATTCCTTTGATTCCCCTTCTTGAAATGCCTTTGGTTAAATATTGATATTATAATGGTCCATAAAGTCTGTTTATTCTTTAATTATGAAAAAAAGTAGATTTTCTAATTTATAAATTGTACTACCTAATAAGGTTGTTTCTGAAATATTCCAACTTTTTTGATTTTCTTTATTCATTTAAATTTTATTTCTTTTACTCATAGAGTAATAAAACATGAGGAATTCCTATTTCCCACATTTCTAATCAAATGCTTTTTGTTTTATCAACTGTTTTATACCCATTTTGTTCTTTATGTAATTCTTTCATTATTTTGTTGCTGTTTAAGGCTTAAAATTTCAAGATTATTGATGTTATTAGTTGCTATTAGTTTTATTGATGTTATTCTTGAAGGTGTCTTATTAAAATAAAGTATTAAATAGCTAATATATTATCCAGTCACATTAGTTGCAGTTCTGTAAATAATATATATTATAATTAAGAAAAAATTATGCATATTTATGTTATAAATATTTTGAATTGTTTTTTTGATGGTAGATAGGATGATTTTTATTAAAATTTATTATTTGCATTTATAAGAGAAAAAAATTTTTTTCTTCCTTTTATTCTCAAATTATTTAAGAACATTTATTGCCACAGGTACCAGTAAATGTTATTTTGTAAATTTTATAAACAAAAAGTATAAAATTTTTAGCTATTTTACTTGGTGTGATTAATTTTAGTAAAATAAAAAATTCATTGTTAATGTAGAAAAAATTTTTATTGGGGAAAATTAATCAATTCAAAGTGATAAATTATTTTACAAGTACTTAATTAACAAGTCTGAATTTGTTAGCTTTAAGTCTGTGTAATTTAGCATATCTTTTTAAATTAAGAAGGTTTAATAAAATTCACTATTAGCTGTTGAAAATGTAATATGAAGTGTATCCAGAGAAGCCACACATCAGAAGTTATTGAGGTGGTCTTTGTAAACTGTATATATAGCAAAAAAAATATTGTTTTAAGGAATTCAAATTCTTTAAAATAATCTTTCTTCAAATTATAAGCACTTCTTTACTTTATGTACAATTACAAAAATAACACAACCATCTATACCCACTTAACATTGATTATGATTTAGTGGAATATTTCAAATTTTTTTAGAATTAGAAGGAACAATTGAATATGTGAATGTAATATATAGATGTGTTGAAAAGGAAAATTTTAAATGTTTATTTTTGCTAAATACTTATTATATAAGTATATGAAATATTGGTTTTTAATAATAAATTTAATGATAAGGTTTGTTCATTCAAAGTGTGACATTTAAAATAGTATTTCTTGATAACGTTGATAATAATGACTGAATTACACATTGATGTTTTCATGTCTTAATACAACTTTGTTCTATTGAAGAACTTTTCAAATTGGTATCATATACCACAAGTTGATCTCTATTCAAAATTTATAGTATTTTTAATTTTGTATTCAGAACTTATTGCAACTTTGATACTTTTCTGTTATTATTATCTTCTGTATTTAGTGAAATATTTGAAACATAGAAATAAGTTATCAAAGTATTTGTTTTATAAAAGTAAAATTAACTTTGCAAAATATAACTTAGCAAATAAAGCTGGTCAATAAAAATGTATGGTTCATGCAAACTTCATCGCTATTTTAGCTAAACATTAGTCAGTGAGCATAACAGAAACTCTCATTAACAGAAAAGTACACAAATTCTTTGAAAGGTAAATTTTAATGTCATGCTATTTATTCATAGTTGTAATCAAGATGCAACACACTGCATGAAAAACAAATACAATTGCATATTTAACATGTAACTAGTTTTGTATGTAACTATGTTATTTTCTATTTATTTTACAAAAGAAAAATTCAATTTCTTACTGATTACATTATGTTAACATATTAAATAATATAAATTTAATTAAAACTATTGTATTAATTATTTGAGTTGCTGAGTTTTTAATGTGTAAAAAAGTGGGGAAACTAAATAAATATTTTGTTATTGAAAATATAAGTTGTTATAATATTCCATTTCATTTTGTATGTGCAGTTATTTATCTACAGTTTCCTTTTAATTTTTTTTACATAAATTGTTATTAGAAATTCTTTTTCTCTTGTGATATAGGCTATTGTTCAAAAAAGCAACTATTCTAAAACGAAAAAACCTGCTGTACTAAGAAATTTTCAATTTACTCTTGATAATGACATGCTTTCTAGAGAGCAAAGGCTATTTTATGAGGAAAATGGCTTTATTGTTATACCACAACTTGTGTCTTTAGAGACTCTTGAAATATACAGGTAAATTTATTTGTTTTCTTTGATTCTTTTTTTAATCTTTGAATTGAAAAATGCTTGAATATGGATTAAGAAATAAAAATTTTAAAATATTAAAATTATTAATTAAAAAGCTTTTTCTTCTAGACAATATCATTATTTTTGTCTTTAAATTTTTATTAAGATTACATAAATATTAGGTTTTTGGATTCTAAATATACAAAATATCAATTAAAATTCATTAGGCAAAAATTACTTGTTAATTAGTAAACATTTTACTGAAACTACTTAATGAAATTAATTTGTAAAAATATAAAACGTCTCCAAAAATTAAAATGTTTATTTGAAATTGTAATTAAAATATTGTTACAATAAAAATATTTAAAAAGGAAGCAAAATAAATAACAGAAATGCTTAAATCTGTTTATTTACTGGAAAACCTTAAAAATTCTTGGAAATAAGTTTTCTTATTAGGAATTTTTTAAATCTTTTGCCATTATATTTAAAGTTTGTTCAAAAAGTTTCTCACATCATAATTTTTATTAACCAGAATAGTTTCTTTATTTTTTTTATAAAAAAAAATAAAGCTTTTGAATTTGTTTTCCTTTTAAATTTTTCAAATTTTTGACCTTAAAGAAATGCATATAAGATGGCACAATCTTGAAATATTTTTAAATTCCATATTTTTACAGTCAAAAGTTTTTTAATTGTTTTCTCAGTATGCTAATAATTCTTTAAAGATATGTATGTTATATAAAAAATTTCCTTTGCATTTAAGGGATAAACATTTTAATTTTTAAAATCTAAAAAATCTAAAAATAAATTCTGAAAAATATAATAAAAAACTCACTTGTATTGTTTTATTTTTGCTAAAAATAAAATATTGTTTCGCACAGACTCTTCTTCTTGTTTGTTTTTCTGAAAAGTAGGTTTGCTGCCAGTGCCATAGTCAAGTAACAGAAGTACTTTGATCTTTACAATAAAGCTGCTAAAATCTTTTTATCAGTGCTGTGCTTTTAGCTGAGAGAAGATTTGATAAGGGGCTATATTTATATATAAAGAGTCATATTTTTGTCTTTTTTAAATTATGCATTTATTCTGCAAGTAAAAAAAAAAAATTATGAAGGAAATATTCTGCTATTATGTATTCTTCATTGAAATTTCTTAAATTTTATTGCATGGTATTAATTAGATACTGTAAATATGTTATTTTTCAGAAAACGATTTCAAGATATTTGTGATAATAATGTACGTGTTCCTGGGTTGACAATAATGAGAGATGTTACTTTTAGCAAAAGTAGGCCTAATGAAAGAGTAATTAATAAAATCCAAGATTTTATATTTGATGAAGTACTATTTCAATACTGTTACCTACCTCAGGTAACTATTGACTTTGTTATCAATTTTCTTCCCTTCTCTCTCTAATCTGAGTTAAGTTAGTAGCTGAATAATTGGTACTCTTATTAGCAGTATTAATAATTCTGGAGTTTGATTCTAATCTCAAGGGTCAATGTTTATAACTTTTTGGAATCTATTTTAAATCATGGGTTCCAGGCAGTTTAGCAATATGTATAAAACATAAAATTAGAGTCATTAAATAATCAATCAATATGTCTTATATTTTATACTTTAATACTTGTATACATTTTAATAAAGCTTTTAGACATTTATTTTGTATCAAGATTTAGAAGTTTTTAATTTCAACTTGGGTCTTCATCTTCATTGTACTGTAAAATTAATGCTGTATTTTCTAAGAAAGCATTATTAATCTTTAAATTTTATATGACAATTTATGCTTAGTTTTTTAGTATTAATTTTGTATGCGAATATTTAAACTAATCGGGCTGTATTCTAAAATTAATTAGTTTGTAGAATATTACTTTATAGCCTTAATTAGAAAAGCAATTGATTAGATTCCTACATTGTAATTATTCTGAAGACAGTTTTTATTAC
The DNA here is from genome assembly GCA_026290005.1 of Latrodectus geometricus. Classification (NCBI taxonomy): domain Eukaryota; kingdom Metazoa; phylum Arthropoda; class Arachnida; order Araneae; family Theridiidae; genus Latrodectus; species Latrodectus geometricus. The sequence goes on along the minus strand of JAPDSC010076758.1, from coordinate 9,000 downwards.
ATAAATAGTCTTGATGCACACTGAAAAACTTATTTAGTTTTGATAATATATTTTCATTACCCATATGCTATACTTGAAAATTGTTTTATGTAAAAATTTTAAATACTTCAATCATCAGCAAAAGCTTGCAAGTTAGAATAATATTTTCCTTCATTGGTATATTACTTGAGTAATTACTTGTTAATTTAAATGTAAAATTATTGTTGTGAGTAATATTTTTATAAGTATAGAATAAACTTTTGAAGTATTTGAATTCAGAATTTATTCTCTTCTGTATTTACTTTGAATATTACTTAACTCTTATTATTCATAGAAGTTATTATTTCATGGTTGGTTTGAAAAAGGAGTTGGAAATAATGCTTCAGTGAGAAATTTTATAATGAATGCATTGATGTGACACCTAATAATTTTTTTATTAAAAGTATTATTATATTATAAATTTATTATTAGAATTCTTCCATTTAAGTAAGATTTCTAGTAAAAAATTTAATTTAGAATTACCACTTCTGTGTGTTAATTATACGTTTTTGAGTTACTAAACACTAAATGTAAAATCAGTTGCAAAGTAACAAAAATAGTTTATATGGTATTTCTAGTTATTAAAAGTGTTATATCAGGAAAAAATACAAATAACAAATTGATATGTATTAAGCAAATATATTATGATAAAAATAACAAGAGAATAACATTTCAAGAAATTAGGAACATAGAGCATGAGAAATCAATATGTTTAAGAGTTATAAACTATATTTGATCATCATCATTTGCATTCAGTCAATCATAGGTAAATGATTTCCAATTTCAATAAATTTTCATTTGTTGAATTTTTTTTCTTTTCTGTAAATTTATACTTTCTTATTATATTTAATCTCTAAGGTTGTATTTTCAAATTTATACTTAAATATCTGTGTGTGCATACATATTTCCATTCACAAATATTTACTGTCTAAATATTTTCTGTATATTTATTATGTAAAAATTTTTTCTATATTTGAATGAAGTTTCAGCTTTAAATTAATGGATCAGAATTGCTATATTAATTATTTTCTATTACTTTTTTATTTTCACTTATGAAATAATACTTTTGCATTTACATGCATTATATTTTTATGTTTAATGATAATATTTTACACCCTCTCTTGTAACAAGAACAATTTTATGTAAAATTTCTTCAAATAAAATACATATTTTAAATATATTACTTTAATACAGTTTATTCATTTTGACTTGGTGGTTGAACTGATATGCATACAGTATTTTGCTATTTGTAGTCTTATAGTAATTTGTTCATGTATACTTAAATATCTTGTTTTGGTTTACTGGGTCTAGATTCCTTTTGGTTGGATCCTTTTTTTTAAGGTAGTGAAATAGAGTTTAATTAGCTTTTTATATAAAAAACAATATTCATAAATTTTATTTGCCTCTGTGTTAAAATAAAATGATTTTTATTAGGATAGTTGCAGTATATTTTAGCTTATAATTTTGTTTAAGCTTCTGTGTTTGATTTGTATTTTAGTAATAAACATTTGCTTAATTTTTCATTTCAGGAAGCAAATTAAATGACTGAAAATACTTAGTTTGAGCATGTTGAATTTTCCATTGAAATATTGTATTTTTCACTTAAAAAATTTGTTGAAATTAGACTTTAATAAATAAGAATTTTTCACTGATTACTAATTTTTTTTATGCTGATTACAAGATAACATGAATATTTGAAGAATATCAATGTTCATTTTTAATTCTAGATTCTTGACTATGTTGAATGCTTTTGTGGACCTAACATTAAAGCTATGCATACAATGTTGATAAACAAACCACCCGATCCAGGTAGGGGCTTGTATAATTATATATTCTTTTAATTTGGCATGAAAACTTAACATTACAGGCTGAAGAACATTTTCAGCTACTAATTTTACATCAATATGTGATTAAATAATGACTAAAAGGGATTATTAGTATTTTTTTATTCAGAACTTTATTATTATTTCTAATAGATATTGTATTAATGGAAATTTGTTATTTTTAAATTATAATTTTAAATCAGAGAGTTTATTAGCTTTGATTCTATGAAATGTTATTAAGTTTTTTTAAATAACATATTTTTCTTTCAGTTATTTTATATTTGTTTGATACTCCATGCCACTCAAAATTCTAAAAAGTGATATAAGTTATATTTGTGTACTTTTTGTTGTTCTATTAATTATTTTTTTCCTGAAAAAAGTTTGATATTTTTATGATTTTTTTTTTATATAATTTTTTTTAAAGTTTTTCTTTTATTTATCCTTTTAGGTTCTCTTACATCACGCCATCCTCTTCACCAGGATTTGCATTATTTTCCATTTAGACCTGCTGATAGGATAGTGTGTGCCTGGACTGCTATGGAAAGAGTGTGTCGTGAAAATGGATGTTTAGTTGCCATTCCTGGGACCCATAGAGGGCCTTTACTAGAGCATGACTATCCAGATTGGGAAGTAAGTGTCATTTGATTATTTTTTATTGTAAATTTAGCTTGAAATAAATTTCTTTGTTGTATAATTCCAATTTTAAACAGCCAAATTTTAACCAGCCATTAAAATATTATTATCTCATATCATTGAGAAATATACTGCTCAAAACAGTTTGGAAATGTTGTGAGTTTCATATGAAACAACCTTATAATTATTAATTTTTTTTGACCAAAATCAAAATATATTTAAAAGGAAGTTTAATGATACAACTTTTGTTTGTGATGTAACATGTCAATGTATTCTTAAATAAGTGAAAAATGACCAACTGTATTACTTCTGTAAATATAGATTAAAAACAAGTGACACACATTGAATTTTTTGTAATAGTTATATGATTTCTCAACACATCTTAAATTAATTGGTAGCCTAAAAGTTCATTGATCATTTAGAGGTGAATCAAACACAGTATATTGTAGCAGAAGTGTTATGAATCTCTCATAGCGTTAATTACCAGTTTATGGAATCAAGTTTGAATATTTAGAGTGTTCTTTGCAGCTCAGGTTAAATTCATGTATTTACAATACCATAAAATGAAAATCAGTGCTCAACACTGTCAGAAAGGAACTGCACCATGAAATTGACTTTTTTTTTTTTTTTTTGTAACTGTGAATTCTGGGGACTACCGTTTTAAGAGTTAGAACTGAAGCTGCTCTAAACTCATTCTGAGATTTTATATTAGTAGATCTATTGTTTTTGTAACATTGTTAGAACCACACAGAAAATGTTGTTTGCAGAAGATGACCATGTCTCAAATAAGAACAAGATTAGTAGAGCAGTATACAGTTCGTGGACAAGTCCATCATCAGCGTACGCCCTGAAAATAGATGGATTTTTTATTTGAAGAGAACCTAATACTCAGAATAATCCCATTTATTTATGCATGTATGTATTCTATTTGGTGAGTTTGGAGTGATGATCTTGTGGTTGACATTATCATCAATGGCTACAGCGATTTGTACTTTATCAGAAATGTAGCATTTAGGACAGACAAGGATAAGTTCCTTAGACTTATTGTGGTAATTTATTCTGCAGCAATCTGGGTTGAAAATAAGGTCAAGGAATGATAATATCAGGGCATATTGTATTCAACTAATGGATAATTTCCTTTTCAAAGAATTTATCCTTTGAATAATTTGGCCTACATATTTCTCACATATTTATTAGTAGAACATGTTTCGGATATTTTACTTTGAAGGATTGTTTGTTATTAATCACTGCCAGAAACAATTTACCAATGTTAGAACTTTCTTCTACGGGACTGGAAATAATGTAGTTGATAATTTTGTTGATTTGTTGCCTCATAGAAGTGCAACATTACGCTCAATTATAGAAAATCATGCCTCTTATCGAAATGAATTTGTATTTAATTAATCACATTTTCTTTGTTTGCTTGTATAATATGTGAGAAATAAATGTTTTACATTCATTAACAAATATCATTAATAGAATTTAATTAGTTTTGTTAATTCTTTTCTTACATCTTACAGTATCTATACATTGTATATCAATCATTAAAATATTTTCTAAACTGCAATTTATTCATAGTTGTAATGTCCTCTGACTGAAATGCATCTAAATTCAGTGTATATTCTAAATTTTTAAAACAACTTTTATCATTAGAAAAGATGCTAAATATGGTGGAAAGACATTTAATTATTGCTTAATATTTGTGTAACAGTTTTAATTAAGATTTGAAAATAGTCTGTCAATTTTTTTATTCTGTTATAAATTCTGTTCAATTATTATCCATTTATTCTGTTATAAATTTTCAAGTTTTTGCCTAAAACTAAATAGATATAAGAAATTGAAACAATCTTTCTCGTTCGTGTATGGATCCAAAATAATTTTTTTTTAGATTGTTTATTTTTATCCACTCAAGTTTCTGTTATAAATTAATAAAAATATCATGATTGTTGATGATTTTAATCCTAAAAATTACTCTATGTGCCAAAACTTAATTAAAAACATGTCTCTAATTCAAACATCTAGTATTTAAATAAACAATTATAACTATTATGCTTCCAAAATTTTACTATCTTTTTAGGTTTTATATTTTTATAAATTAATTCTTTATAGAATTTAGAAGCAAATAAAAATTTACTTTGTAGTTTATAGAAAGAATTAAAAACATTGTTTCTATAAACTACTAAAGCAAAGAATTCGAAATTTTCAGAATATCTATAGCAATTTTAGTTCAATAGAACATTAAACAATTTACCACATGATTAAGAAAAAACCTGAACTCTCAAAACTTAAATTTAATTGAAAATGAGTTTTCTTATATTGACAGATATTTCAATATTATCAGTATTTCAATATATCATTTAGAATATAAAAAAGTAAACTTATGTATTAGCCTCTTGGGAACAAAACAAATATTTTTGCTCCAAACTTTAATTATAAAAATAGAAACCAAACTTTAATTAGGAGAAACACCAACAAACTTTGACGCTATTGCCAAAAAATTTCATACTTGATACAGTGCAATTTAGTAAGAATTGTTTACCAGGTATTCACTATCTAAACATGCCCATCAGAATGCTAGTTCATGTTCAGTTTATTACATCTCATGGTATTTTTTTACTACTCCAAAATCCATTATAGTTCTCTTTGCATATTTGTGCCTCTGGGTATTGTTGTGTGATTAGCAGCTTACTAGTAGCCACAAGAAAAAGTGCTGTCCCCTCTCATTGGGTAGTTCTGTTTCTAGCCTGTATATCTGAGCTGAGACACAAGTCTTCTGCAACTTGTGATAAATATGTCAACCTGTGGCTTTACACAACACATTTCAAGGTTTGCCAGTCTCAATCAGTTAATTTCTTGAGCCTATCTGGGCAATAATTTGATTTACTATTTTATAGCATTTTTATGTAACTGTGACATCAATAATTTTTAAACTGGGACATGTTTTAGTGTTTAGAAAATTCTCTGATCAGATGTCAAAATTCATGTCTTTTAAATGCATTTAATTTTTTTTTTCCAAAAAACACAAGTTTAAGATTTTCTGAATGTGCATAGATGTTCATTAGTGGTTAGGACTTCACATTAAACTCTATAGATTTTAGTTCAGATAGCCTTTGTGTGCATAAAGTAACTTTAGAGAATTAACTAAGCAACTCCCAATATTTCTGCCATGATTTATATAGCACTAATGATTTGTATTAACCTATTGGATTCATTTATGTGAAGTAAAGCGCTGTCTAGCATTATTTGGCCATATGTATAATATTTTTTTAATATAATATCTTTATTTAAATAATTCTTTTATCACTTAAAAATTTTGATTATTTTTTCATTTCCAGTTATTGAAATGTTGGTTATTATAAATTAAAGAACTTTTCAATTTGTATGTGAAGATGTAATATAAACTATTAATTTTTAAATGTAAAAACTCCTTTAAGCCAGAACAGGTTTGGTGTGATTTCCAATTTCTTTGCTTAGCACTGCAGCTACCTCTCTTGCTTAAATTATGCCATTTAACAGAATATCCAGTTTTCAAAAACTATCGTTCTCAATTTCAAACTTTATAGGTTGCAGTCTTAAAATTTTCAATTTTTAATATCGAAATCTGAAATATTTTGGTATAAGTTTAGAAATACTGCAAAGCTAAAGGCTAGAAACTTAATATCTTTTATAAAAATTACCTACTACAAGATACAAAATAACCCTTAAAAATCAATACTTCAATTTGTGTTCGATCAATAAAATAGGCATAATTAATTTATAATTTATGTTCTTTTAACAAATTGAAAAAACACAAAATCTTTAAAAGTACTCTATATAACTATACCAACTAATCATTAATAATTCTAAATCTAAATAACATAGGTAACATCAACTTTTATGAAAACTTGTGTCTCTAAATAACTGGGCAGTGGGTCCCCATATTAAAAAACTTCCGAGGGAACTCAGTCTAGAACATGAGAGAACTGGCAGTAAGATAAGGTAAATAAAACCCCATTTTATAAAAAATCAGTTTTCTAATTAACTAGGCAGTGGTGCCCAGCTTGAAAAAACATCCTATGCAACAAAATCTAGATTAAGATTTGAGATATAAAGCTAAATCAATAAAAGGTATAACTTTCATTTTCATAAAAACTCACATTCTGTTATAGCATTTATTATGTATTTATTATGTTATATTGTTTATGCTCTCCTTAATTAAATTAGAACACATATTCTAGTTTTAATTAATTAAGGAGTACAATTCAACAAGAAATCTTTTATCTTAAATATTTCTACATTATACTTAATAAATTACATAATATAGTATATAAAATAGCATATCAAATAACACTTAAAGATTAAAGTTCTCACCTAATCATAACTTCCCTCTCATTCTCAATTAAAAAATTTAATTTTGAAAATAACTTTCAAATATTTTTTAATATCCAATAATTTTTGAATATATAAATTAAACTATAAATTATAATATCCAAATAATATCTGCTTTTAAATTTTAAGAAAATGAATTTATAATTTCATGCCTAACTTTTCAAACATAAATTTAGAAAAATAAAACAGTATAAGTTTTAAAGGTAACTACGGTTCCAATGAATTATGCGTATTCAAATACATCATAGAATTTATGAAAGTAGCAATTCTGGCAAAATAATCTGCAAGTTTAGAACATTTGCTATCCTTATTAACTGGTAGGATTTTACCTTTGTAAATTAGTAAGTGAAAAATTATTCTTTGGTTTCTGTCATACCCTATTTCTATGAGTAAGTGAAAGTATTTTTAAGCTTTTATTTACTGCAATTTGACATTTTGTTCTGTTAAAATGAGAATGTTTTACTGCGTGAAAACATTTTACCTATTGAAAATCGAGATGCTGATCTTTTATTTTATAGGGTGGTGTAAATAAAATGTACCATGGTGTTTCTGACTTAGAGAAAAATCAAATGGAAAGAAGAGTTTATTTAGAAATGAATGCTGGTGACACTGTGTTTTTTCATCCTTTATTAATTCATGGCTCTGGTGCAAATAGAACAGATGGATTCAGAAAAGTATATCAATTTTCCCATTATTCAGCTGTTATTTTTAATAAAAATAGTTTTTAAAGTTTGCAAAATATGTTTCTTCCGAATTAAATGGTATTTTACAATCAGTTATTAAACAATGTATAGTAATGTCATGATATTCCATCAGACAATTATATCTTATCATTAAAAATATTTTTATAAATTTGTTTCTAACAATACTATAAACTGATAATTGCATGAAATACCAAAATCAAATTTAAAAAATCATAAGGCATGACATTTTTGCCACTTTCATAACATGTACCTCATTATTTTTCTTGGCTCTTCAGGCATCTGTATAAAGAAGTTTGTTTTAAATATAATAATGTCTAATTCAGGATTCAAATCCACATTGCTAATACAAGACTCAAATCCCCATTGTTTCCAAATTTGATCAAATCTTTTTTTACCTGCACTAACAGAATATCAAGTTTTCCATAAAAGCTTTAGGGTCACATAATTTTCTATCAATTTCTTGGAACTTTATGTATAATACTTACTTCTAATATTTAAGTAAAACATGAGATTATGATATGAACCTACCATGTGCTGTTGTGTATAGGTAATGAGTAACACATAAGAACAATTCATACTCTTAAAATAGTGGTAAGTAAGGAGTAATGTTTGGGCCCCTTTTCCATGGTTTCCAATACCCTATTTAGAAAATTGTTTTTTTACTTGTAAGAAACACACACACATGAGTAGGGTAGGCCGATAATTTTTTAAATGTTAATAAGATTGCTTAAACCAAATAAAAAAAAAAACATTATCCAGCAATAATTATGTTTCTACAACTTGAATGTACTGTATTTTTATGTGTATCATGATACATTCTTAAGCTTATCATAATAACTGTGATGATTTTTAGAGATATTGTATGTAAAATGTATTAGAACATAAGAAGAAGACAGATTATTTATTTTTTTCTAAATACTTGATTGCTATAAAATCCCCTGACCACATATGCTCATGTATTGACCACAACTCTATGAAATGTATAGTACTGTTAAAAATTCAAATTTTGTTAAAAATAATAAAATATTGTGTGTAGATAACAGTATTTAAGGTAACAAAATTACTTTTATGAATTATTAATAACAATATCCATTGTAATTCTTCATGTTAGATATGGGCTTTTTAATTTAAAGATGTTTTGTGTTAGGTTTTTTAATAAAAAAAGCTATGATTTCAATCAAGCTATTTTTGGTCATAAAATTTATGTTTCAGTTTATTTGCCTCCTTATAATTTGATTGTTAACACCTTACAACTGTATTTAATATTTAAAAAGTGCTTATTCTTTTGGGAAAATCTAGATATGTTAATGTGGATTTTTCTTTGAAATTTCATGATATTCAAATAATAAATTATTTATATTTAAAATAAGTACATTAAGAGGGTAGTATTTTTTTATTCTGCTATTATGAGTTTGTCTTGTAAAAGTCTCTTGTTTATAAATAATTCAATCATG
>JAPDSC010076749.1:207103-217402 GCA_026290005.1 Latrodectus geometricus | reverse complement strand
TCTTTAAAGTGAACTTTGTTGAAAATTAATTCAGAAAATAGAAATAAAAGATAATGTCAAATAAAACTTGTCATCCATCTAAAATCAACCAACCCTTCTCGAATACTTTCTTCTCTAACTTATTAATTAAAGCTATCAGCAAGACGTCATTCTCCAAAAGAAGAGAAGGAAAAGCACTTAACTTGATAATCAAATTGAAGAAAATAAATGTCAGAAAGCATCAGTGACAGACAATAGTGATACCCGGACGTTTTTCGGGCTGACCTCCTCCCAGCGATGAAGAAGTCTTGATCTCAGCCTGTTCCAGGCTTCAGCAGCAGGTCAAGGTGAGTCGTTTTGGCCAGTAATTGATTATTTTGCTCATAAGTCTTGACACTCTGTTTGAATTTCAAAGAACTTAATGTTCTCTTTTTTTTAGGGTGGAGGCGTTTTCATTACATCCGAAAGTCATCGTGGTTCGAGGATTCTTTCTTAATCAAAAAGCTGAAGTAGTGATTTGTAAGATTTCAACTTTCTTATTTTTGAATCATTTAATGTAGAAAAATAAGAATGGAAAATGATTATAAGCTGAAAAATTTTCTTATCAGCTTATTTTGTAAACTTTAATATTGGATGAAAATAGTGGATTTAATAGATTTCGTTTAATAGCATTGCAGTTATAGTTTTGCCCATGAGGGATTTTTGACTGAGGTTTCGGCATAAAATAATATCTTCTCGATCTATATAATATAGATCGAGAAGAGGAAATCATTATTTATTTGAAAAGTTTCCTTATCAGCTCACTAGTTTACAATTGTTAGTATGGGATGAGAAAAAGTTGATGTAATAAATTTCATTTGGTAGCATTATGGTTATATTTCTGCATATGAGAGATAACTTGAGTGAAGCTTTCAGATTAAAGTCAGAACGAGACGAGATTGTGGTTATTTATTTTAAAACATTTCTTACAGCCTAATTTACAATCAGTAATATCTATTAAAAATATTTAATTTGATAAATTTGTTTTGGTCACACTTGGGTAATATTTTTGTACATAAGAACTAATTTGTTTGAGGGTTTTATATTAAAGAAGAACAAGAGAAAATAATAATTAGCTCTGCATATCAGTTTAATTTATAATAGATAATATGGATTAAAAATTAATTGGTTTATGTTTTGCCGTTATGATCATATTCTTGCAAAAGAATGCCAATTTGACGAGGTTTTTCAGTTTAAATAATAGCTTCAATGAAAATTTTTTTTTCTAAAGAGAGATCACTTTGAATTAATTTTTTTTGATGAATCGAGGTAAAATGTAATTTTTAGATGAATTTTTTTCGTTAAAATTTAAACAAAGAATTTGAAATATAAATATTCAACTGTTTATTTATTATTAAATAACATTGCAAATTTAAAATCAAGTATCTGTATGAAACTAAATTTAATACATATACAAAATTAAATATATAAATAAACACAAAAATAATATAAACAATCTACGCTTGGTATTTGTCACATGACAAGTACCAAGTTTAAAAGCGTCGTCTGGTGATGAACTAACTCCATTGTTGGAAATATTTCTTTGGCACCATTACTGCCTTTATTTTGGTTACTTTACCTTTTACCCATTTGGATAAGTACGACTAAAATGAATGGCTTAAGTGAAATTCATTATTTTTACATTTGGAGATATTAGTCTTCGATTCAAAAATACTATGAAGAGATTTTAAAATGAATTTTCTTATATAAACTGGGAATGTGTATGTGGAATGTTTTTCTAAATAATTGATAGTAACATAATAGTAAAAATAATTAGTGATGAAATTTCAATTTTAAAATTTCCTTCTCTAAACATGATTTTTTTAATATTACGCATAAATTAATTATGTCTTTCCGATTACAGGACAATATATTAAATATTTATGGAAATTCTTTTTGTTTTTAGTTATAATGAAATATATAATTGTGATAACAAAGAAATTATTATTGTAGTTTTAAAGCAGGAAAATATTATTTCTAAAACTCTAATCAACTAAAGGAGTGAGGTTTTTTCCCCTCTCATTTAAAATGTTTAAAGTGGATTCTGAACCACTACAATCGTACAAGTCCATAATTGCAATCGAAACTGAAACCAGAGTAACAAATGAAACGTCACTCTATAATGAAATAATGATAAAAAATACTATTTAATTTACTGTTTATGATGAAATCCTGACCAAGTAAGACCTTTAAATAATCTTTATCCGAAATTCGAATCAGATCAATGCAAATTGAAACTGTAAGCACTAAGCAAATTAGCAAATGAACAATAACCAACAAATCATGAAAAAAAGGATTTCTAAAAGCATTGCATTTCAGATATAATTCTAATTTTATCGAAAAGTTATTTCTTTAAAATGTATTTATGCAAATTATGAAAGTGAAAAATGCATATGGAAAAAAGATATGACAATTAAATTTTGATACAAATATTTATTAAGATATGAATAATTAAGGATTGAAGAAGAGTTCAAAATGAATAAATAAGTATCTTTTCCTATGTAAACGTTAAAGATAAACAACGGAAATAATCCACTTAACCGAGGATGTAAACCGCAACATTGCCACAAATATTATTTTACTCATCACCATAAATAAATATTCATCATGCAATGGATTAAAGCCTACAAATTTGAAACTTTTATGCTGTAAATTATGAAGCATTTATTACTTAGTTTATCATATATTTTTACAAATTTATAAAATAATATACATTTGATTATAAATTGATAAACTATGACTTTAGAATAATAGCTATTTTAAATAATTGGAGAAATTATTTACCAATATTTTAAGTTTATGTAACAGTAATTTGTAAAATTTAACTGAAATTTATTTCAAATTCATGTTTAGTTTATACTGATATATTAAGTTGCATAATTGTAAAATATAATTTTTAAAAATAGCAAACGTTTTTGTAATTTTCTGTAGTTAAAAATTGGAATTAATAAGCTATAAATTACAGATACTTGTAAATTAAGAAACCTATAATATATAAAATGAATTGAAAATACTATATAAAGAGAAAAGAAAGAGAGAGAAAGGAAAGAGAGAGAGAAGAGAGAGAAAAAAGAGAGAATAAAACTAATTAAGGGAAAAATCTTATATTAATCTTAAAATAAAATTATCTAATTTTATTAATTTTAATTAAACACAAATTTGAGTTTTTTTAAAGATGATTCTCTTATATTTTAATTTCCTAAATTGCATAAGAAAGTAAAAATAAAGAAACTTTTAAAATAATTTGACAAAAAATAATTAGAGTTCAATCAAATTCCTTAATAACTTTTAAACTTTCAAGAAATCGTTCGATTTTAGCAAGAAATCAATTATTATTTTAAAAATAAAGAAATCAATTAAATAAAATAACAATTATTGTTACTAAGAAAAGTGTTTTTATAGTTCATTACATGAGTTTCATAAAAAAAAGTAAATTATTTCATGTGAGTACAAAACAATGAATTCATCGTTTCATGTATAAAATATAATTTTTATAGCTTTTTTATTCTAAAATATATATTAACTTAAATAATCATGAACTATATAAAATTATAGGATTTTAAGATAAAAAAATTTAAATTTCAAGATTCTAACAATGTATAATATCAAAAAATGTTTTATGCATTAAAACATTAAAAATATGGATAAACTTTAATTTTATCATTTATGATTATATGTATCATATATATATATATATATATATATATATATATATATATATATATATATGTTTTATTCATTCTTGTCTATTTTTCCTTTTTTGGAACTGATGTTTACAATAAAAATAAAAAGAAATCCCATATATTTATTGAGAGATATCCGTTTTTTGAATATTTAATTCAAATTATTTGCAAATTTTTTTCCAATTGAGGGCGAAAATTTTACATTTAGAATTTTTAGTTTCGAATTTAATATTATTTAAATATAAAGTTAAATTAAAAGAAAAAAGATTTTTATTTAATACAAGCAGAAACGGGGCTATAAATTGTTTTGGATTTCAACAACAAGCTGTTGATGAAAATAGAAGATACAAAAAGATTATTTTATATGTATTCATATAAATGCCTATAAAAATATATGTATTCCTATAAATTTAATGTGAATTTTTAAGAAGTACTTGCAAATAATTTTCAAGATACTCTCTCGAGATATCACATCTTAAAAATAGGATATGCATCACAAAGATGCAATTTTGTATCAGATTTTTGATTAATAATACTATGATCAAAATTTTATTATAAATGAAAAATTTATAAAAATAGTGTCTTGTTATTTTCTAGATATGTGTATAAAATTATTTATGTTAAAAAAGAAATTAAACAATACTATATAAATTCCTAAACTAATTTACAAATTTGAGTATTTGTTTGATTATATAAATTTTTAAGAATAACAATTTTATATAATTTAATATAATGCAATTATTTGATACAACAGTTAAAGTATCATACCTTTTGATTGAGAGCCATTTTTAAATTAGTCTCTTCTTAAAAAGCATTTGCGCTATATCCCGACTCCACCTATAAATCTACGAAGATTCGCTCAGCACGTGTCTTGTTTTAATTCATGGCCAGGATGGAACAGTACGCCAACTTAACCAGCTCTGAAGAAAACACTCTAATGAATCGTTTGAAAGTTAACGCTTTTTTCTGTTTGACCACAACCAAGAGAGGGTGGAGGAAGGGATGTTTTAAAGAAACAGAACCTCAATGGTTGTCTGCTGGACGACGCCAGATCATTTCCACCTTCGAAGTTGATTGAAGAAACACACGAGCACTGGATTCTAACCTTGATTCAAACAGCGTACATTTGGCGACCGGTTGATGACAGGATTGCAATTTAATATGCATATCAACGCTTCCTTTTCCTGGTCGGATATTCTGAAAAAGTTTAATTAACCACAATTGTGGGGCTTACCATTTTATTTACGTTTCACCAGTTTCGAAACGCTTATTTGCTTCGAAACAAATGAATTCAACCTAAACTGGTTTCAAATGTAGTATGAACACACCTAATCATTTGCTGTAAAGTATAAAAGTGAAATGTAACAATAGTTTTTTGGTGTAAAGCATTTTAGAGTTTTAGTAAAATGAATTGGGAAAATTAAATTTATACTTTTATGCGTGTACTACATATTGTTATTGCTATTTAAAAATTAGATATTATATGAGAAAGAATTGTGTAGTTCATAATAATGAATTTGATGAAAAAACTCTCAGTTGCTTTAACATTTATGCTTTTAGTTTCTTCTTAGGTTATCTAATTTATTTAGTTTCTTATTATTAAATTGCGATCTAGTATTTTAAAATTTCATTCAATAGGCGTTAATTAGTGAGTTATACATAGTATGAGTTATAATTTTTGTTTATACAGTAAGTTACACATACAAGTGTTTTATAATTTTGTCCACATAAAGAAAACTTTATAATGCCAACAATAAAACAAAAGTATGGCAGCATTTCATTTAAATGTAAGCATATAACAACCAAGTTCTATTATAAAGTATTTTTTTTTCATATAATCTGATTACTAAACATTGATTAATATGACGGATTTATGCGAAGATATATTAATATTTCATTACATATTTGTAAATGTCCATTTATGTATTACCAAAAACTACAGTTAAAAAAATAGTAAATCATTCATCATGGAAAATTCCAAATTGTTCCTAAAATAAAGATAATCATTTTAAAAATCATATAAATAAATAAAAGGATCTTACAAATATTTACCTTTCATATCTTGATTTATCAATATTTCTTCTGAAACAAATTGTTGAAGAAAAATGTTTTTATTAAAAGAGTAACAATTTGACAGTGTTTGATATTTTCGAAAGAGGTAATATAATATTGAATCAAATTTCATCTGTGTGTAAATAAAAATTTTAAACTATTTAAATATTTTCAATTATTTAATGAAAATTATAAACCACTATATCGACATCAATATATATATATATATATATATATATATATATATTTGAATTTATTAAAGTTATGCAAATGAAATAATGATATAAAATCCGCCTATCATATTGGTTACTCTTTAATTAAATATAATTTATTTTTGCTTAAATGAAGGATACTGTACTTCAAATAATATAATATTATAATAAACTAATGTAAAACTAAAAAATTCAATAAAATTTTGAAAAAATTTCAAGGAATGCAAAAATTTATTATTAGAATTTTTTATGGATACACTACAGGATTCAAAATTTTGTAAGATAATGATGTGAAATGGTATTAAATTATCTGTATGGATGGAATAAAAAAACAGAGTTGATACTATATCGAATGTCAAGAGAAACTTTAATAAACAATTTTGTTCAGTGCTCAGAAAAAATATTATTCGTAAAATATTAAATTAAACGAATTTTAGAATAGGAATAAAACCATAAAAAATTTATGATGATTGAAATTATTAAGTTCCAAATCATTCTGAAATTTCATTTATTCGTGAATATAATTGTCTGTTTTACTATATTTAATAAGCCATATTCGAAAAAGTCACTAAAGTAAGTTATAAGTGTAATCTATATAACTGAAATATTGTTCCTAATTTTATTTTAATCATTTTTTAAAAGACTTTATATTTTTCCTATTCATAAGCAACAAATTGAAATACTTTCTATAAGATGTTTTTTACTGCATGATTTATACCTTGATATCGAAGACAATTAATATGCGAAGTTACAATGAGAAATTTGATGGTGCTTGAAAATATAGTTTACTGATATGGGAAATAGGCCGCCCTGGGCCGAATGCTTCACAAGGCCGTAGTGTTCCTGTTGGCCTACTCCCACAAGGATCTAGAATGGCTGCGGTGTCATGGCCAGAACGTGAGGTCGGCTCTAAATTAAGGACCAAGCCCATATCGTTTGTAGCTGAAACATATCAAGGATTCGAAAGTGAGTTAAGTTGCGGATTTACTTAAGTATCCTGAGCAGGTTTTTGTGCCTCCATTTAAGTCAAATTAATTCAGACTACTCAAAAGTGTAATATCTTGTTTTTTATATTTTTGATGTGTTGCTTTTCTCTTTTCATGATATGATTTGTATCTAGTGATTATTGCCTGGGTTTTCAAATTTACCTTAAATAATTGCTGACTCCTTTAAAAAGATTTAGTAGGCATAACTTAAAATTCTGAAACAGGTATTAGTAGAATCATTTTAAGGTGTTTTATTGCTTTTGTTTTTATCTTATTTTGAATGACAAGTGTTGAAACAGTAAAATTTTAACTCAATTTTATTCTTGTTATAAGTAATAATGTAGTAAAATTACATTGCTTCAAATTTTGAAATGTTTTTTTTGAGAACGATACTGTGAATGTGAAAATGGCTCCTATAAATGTTTCTGTTGAGCACTGTAATATGAATGCGAAGATCGATTCTTTATATTCATTTCACAGATGTTATAAAGGATATAGTTTCTCTTTTCTAATTTATAAAAGAATTAAAATTTGTTAATCTTTTGAATCTTTCAAAATTCAATTAAATCTTTCTATAAATGTAATGAAAAAAAGTGAAATTGTCATTAGTTTGTGGCTAATATAACCAAAATATGTATGGAGTTTAAACTTAATTTCCTATCATCACAATCAACTATATTTAAGATGGGATTTAAACATACCCATTAACAACCAGATCACTAGATATGTCTTACTTTGAGACAGCGTAGTAGACATACTAACGATGTGAAGCTGTTGTAAGGAATTTTTATAAGGTACGCGTAGTTCCTTCCTGGATTAAATCGACTTTTCTCAGATATTAAATAGTACTCATCAATGGCAAGTGAAGAAACACAGAAAACTCCCAAGAACCTACCCGACCGAAATGAAGTCGGAAGGAAGAAGCACAATATCCATTTCTATTGACTTGCATGCTCAAAAAGCTAAAAGAACTCTTTCTAAATTGTTTTCAACCTTTAAAAGAAATTTAAAAGGGATCTATTTACTGTAGGTTTTTTGACTTAAAATATTTAATAGTGCAATAAATAATTAGTGGTTGTTCGTAAATTAATTTACAAAAAATAATTGAAAGTACGGAAAATTTTTTAGTAAATTACAAATGAAAAAGAAAATAGTTTGAAAATTGTGTAACTTAAGTATCGTTAGCAGCAGACAGAATCAAACCGGGGACTCCTAATGGAAGAATGCGCATTCTTACCAATTAATGTGGTGAACTCTTTTTCTTTTTTTTATGCTGAAGACATAATGTAATTCAGTAATAAAAGTCAGTAATTCATTTGCAAAGATGTATTGTAATTCAGAGATAGTACTTATAATGTGAAAATTTTTTGTCCTAAATAATCTTGATTTTGGAAAGTCTTATCAAAATGGTTAACTACTTCTGCACTAACGCAATCGGAGCTTTAATGCTATGATACTGTGTATAGCTTTCAGTTTTGCATCTAGTTGCATTTAACCATTTTAAAAGATTAAAATATATTATGCCTATTGAAGTTTACTTTAAATGTGGAAAGCTAGTATCATCAAACTAAAGCTCTATAAATAATACCATGATCTTTAAGGTTAAGACTAATGATTGAATAAGTACATTTTTGAACAATCGTTAAAAATATTTAATGACCAAAAATTGCTTAAAGCGATTTTACTCAAGCTTTACCACTAATCAGAGTTTGATAAGTCCGAGTTTAAAAAGCTTGTTTTCCACAATTTTGCAGAAAAATGATAGTTTTTGAATTAAAACAACTGAATAATTTTACACTGGAAATTAAAAGATTTCTAATATAAAAAAGACAAAAGAATTTGAATTCTTAAATACCATATATTCTTAAGAAATTAAAAAAGATTGATTGTCTCATTTTTGATTTAAATTTTTCCTGGTTTTCAATGAATTAGCAACTGCTATTTTCTGGCTTTCAGTTGAATAGTTGGTGAGTTGGATACCCTTCTTGGATGCAGATGTTTGATATCACAGAATAGGAAACATAGCAGCTGAAGGTATTAGAAGAATTTTTTGCATACATTGTGTATTATTGCTTTCTAAGGGGGATTTTTCATAGATAGGATCTAAAATGTTGCAAAGGAGGAAACTCGAAAGACCTCCAATTACCGACCGATAGAAGTGTATAAAGAAAGTAAAAACACAATTGGTATGTTATGATTAGTATCGAACACAGAACTTAGCATTTTAAAAATATGTTATATATATAGTTATAGAAATGAAAATTTCATAATGCCAAGATAATCTTCTAGAGAAAATAATTAAGTTAGTTTAAATTATTTTTATCATTTTTCATATCACACATTTTGTCTTAAAAATTACTTTATAACATTATGAAAATAATACAGAAAAATTAAAAAAAAATTTCTAAACATTATTGAACTTTTATAAGTATTTATTTTTTACATTTTTCTTTCAAAATAATGTATTAGTTATATTATTAAATACTTTTTTTTACTTTATTGTTAAGTGTTAAACTTGCTTTGTGCTCTTCTCTCATTTTTACTTGTAATCTATTATATTACTTCAAAGTTCTTTTGACTTAGAAAATTTCTTTAAAAAATATTATACATGTGTAATTGAAAATTTATTTTTCTTGGGTAAATATTGTTTGTTTATACAATTTTGATATTCTATTTATAAAAAAAAGTGATAATATTATTTGGTGTCAGTTAATTTTTCTTTTAATAGATAAAGTAACTATAGATATACTCTATTAATACATTTGAATTGTATTGTCATTGACTGAATAAAAATTGTATTTTATTAATAAAAAAAAAAGTTATATCCTGTGTCGTAGAAAATTATACTTAATAACCAAGAAATGGAAATTATATTTTTTAATGGAAATTATATTTTTTATCTAATTAAGATTGCCATGAATATTTTAGATTAACCTTTGTGTAATAGTAAAAAACTTATTTTATTGATCATATTTGAAAAATTCAGATAATCTTTACTCAAAAAACACATTTAGTACCTAATAGCTAATTAAATGCATTATTATATTTTATATAAAAAACAATAATATAAAATGTTTTGGTATTCTTTATTTATTATGTATTTTATTTTACCAATGATTTAATTAGTATTGTTATTTATTAATACTTTTAAAATGGTGTAAATATTTTGCTATATGTTAGCGTTATTTTGTTTTTAATAAATTTATTTTGTAATTTTAATTAAGTATTTATATTTATAATGTTATAATATTCTAAATAAATAATTTTTTCACTCACTCACTCACTCACTCACTCACTCACTCACACACACACACACACACACACACACACACACACACACACACACA
This sequence comes from Latrodectus geometricus, assembly GCA_026290005.1. Classification (NCBI taxonomy): domain Eukaryota; kingdom Metazoa; phylum Arthropoda; class Arachnida; order Araneae; family Theridiidae; genus Latrodectus; species Latrodectus geometricus. Next base: position 207,104 of record JAPDSC010076749.1, on the reverse strand, counting down.
C
>JAPDSC010076749.1:180609-207093 GCA_026290005.1 Latrodectus geometricus | reverse complement strand
ACACACACACACACACACACACACACACACACACACACACACACACAGGCTTGAAAGATTCAAATCTTTTTAAGCAGAAAAATTTCAGAAGTACTTAAGAAAATAAATGAATGTATTTGAAAATACATGAATTTTATACGAGCATAAAGAGGTCACGATGGTCCGGTCGGAGAGACACCGTTCAAATAACCGGTGATGGTTTCTATATTATATATTCCTGAAGATCTACCGTTATCAATAATAGCGATTGAAGTGGTCGCTGTCAGAATAATCCTCCGACTTCTGTTGCAGGCCGAGGATGTCACTAACTCAGTTGTCAACATAGTCATTTATCCAAAACTATGAGGTGATTAGCAGTTTTTAGGGGTACTTCAGCCAGAAATGCATTACAAGCAATCAAGGTTAAACAAGAAAAGTAGCAACGGAAGAAAAACCAATAAAGAGCAAACAACTTAAATAAATCATGTTTTTAAATTTTAATTTCGTTTTTTATGAGAAAATCTAGGTTTGAAATTTTATAGCTTACTAACACAAAATAGAAAAATTTTAAGCCCAATATTTTCAGTTACATATTGCCCTAAAGTAATTTATTTTCTCTTATAATTGTAATTTAATGAAACTTAATATTTCCACCATTTTCTATGAATAGAAACTCTCGACTAATCTCAGTCATGTATAATTAGTAATTTCAATTTTACACCATGATAGGAAGAATAATATTTTTTCCTGAAGTTTTTCTTATCGGAAATGTCTCTCAAGTATCAAGCAATCTGGTAATAATTTTGGGATACGTAAGCACCAAAAATATACATATCATAAATTGCTAATTTTTATAGAAAATAAACTAAGTAGTTTTTATAATCTTGAAAATAACTAATCAGAATAACTTCAAATAAGATATGTATTTATACCTTGAAAGGAAAAAAAATGTTTTAAAAATAACGACTAAATTAGACTTACATTTTGAAATAATGCATTCTCCATCCACATTTTTATAAAATCCATCAAATCCATTTGATCGAATGAGATGTATCTGGAAAGCGAATGTTATTCGAAGATAATGTTGAAAGCTGTTTTATCTCTAAATCATATATTTCTGGTAAAGTCATACATTAGTGTCAAAGCAAACAAAACATCTAAATGTAAAATATAGGTTTAACGAAATTTGATGATAAAGTTATCCATGCTTTATTTATCTCCATCAAATATAGTTTGATGATATTTTCAAGATTTGTATTTTGTTATTTTCTAACGATGGATGTTTGATGAAATATTTGGGGTACATACATATTATCCCGTAGACCCTTTATCAGGGGGAAAAAAATACGTCACCAAATGTTGGGGCTTAATGCCAAAAATCTTCGGATTCTTTTATTAACCCCAATGAATACTGGCTAATGATTTTTTAATTTTAATAATTTGAAACGTGAAGAAAAAAAGGGCAGTTAAGTTGTTAAGTTTCGTCTTCATTGAAACAAATAGCTTAAAATCCTTTTTAATTCATATTCCAATTTTTACATTAACAGGGTTATAGGAAACAAATAATAACTTTACTGTAACCCCGATTAAAACTTGATTAAAATAAAAAATATATAAAAAAAACATGAGTTTATGAATTTGATTAGTCGATGCGATCCCTAAATTGTAATATCTGGCGTTGAAATGCAATATTTGGCAACATATTTTTTTCACGGAAATGGTCAGTGGGATAATATGTAAGTACTGTATTTTGTAAAATAAATCAGTAGAATTGTTTTAGTCATTAGTTTTACAGAAGAAATTACGATTAATCAGAATAATTAAGCAAATAAATTATTGAGTCAAAATTTTCTGTATCAAAATTCAAATCTGGATCAGCGAAAACATTTTCCGATTTTAAAAGAATTGTATATTAAATTTTGAATAACAAAAATTTTATTTAATTATAAAAATATACTAGAGGACAGTAGATTCTAGTGTAAAATGAATGCTAGTTTTTGGAGAAAAAAATGGCAAAATTTAATTTGGAAAAATAGCAGCATTTACTATTAACTTAGCTTTGCTTAAATGATTTTTTTGTATCATGAAGTGCTATTTTACTTATAAATCAAACATAGCTTTTTTTTCCCCCCATCCAGAAAGCTAAATCCTAAAATACACTTGCCAGAAAATGCCTGCACACAGTTGATATTCTAGAGAGAATAAAAGTTCTTTATAGTATCAATATTAATTAAATTTTTATATAAAGAATTTCCTTAATAATTCCTTAAATATAAGTAACAAATTCAGAAAGATAACACACATTGTTTCAAAGTATTATAATTAAAAGTTACACAAAAAGCAGTCGGTAAAAGCTTGCGTATAGATGAAAAAGAATCTTTAAACAATAATTTCCGTAGACTGTCAATTAAACTTTAATATCAGTTGGAAAACCCTTATGACTAAGAATCTCTCCCAATCGCTTAGGCATAGAATGAGCTAGCTTTAAATTTCTCCTTATTATATTATTGAATAGAAAAATAAATTAAGTATGGAAACCATAAAGAAACATATACCATGTATATCAGCTTTGTAAATAAAAATACCGCCGTTTCAGAAAGCAAACATTTGTGTTTAAAATAAAAAATATAGGATATAAGCACATATTATTTTAAAAAATTAATGCAGGTTTCCGCAGATGATATATTATTCCATTCCATTATAATAACTTTTTCAGCATATCTTTCGGTGGTATGTTTTGTTGCCGAATCTTGCATTCCAATAAACCCCATGAATATTCGATTGGGCTTAAATCAGGGGATTGTGAAGGGGTATGCAATTGATTTTTGATATTGTACAATAGCCAGAGCTTTACGTTGTGGGCAGCGTGTTTTGGATCATTGTCTTGTTGAAACCCAAACTCATCGCTAAGGTTCAAATTTTGTGCACTCTGCTTCAAATTTTCCTTTAATATATTTTAATATCCCATATGATCTAATGTTGAGTCTATGAAAATTAATCAACCTACTCCACTTGCTGGCATGCACCGCTAAATTATAACATCACCCTCCATCGTGTTTAACTGTAGACACAAGATTTACTTCTCAAAAGCCGTGCCTTGTTTTCACCACACCAGTTTACGTTCCTTGATGCCAAAGATACAAAATTTCATCAGAGAATATTACTTTTTCCCAAAATTCAGCAGGTTTATTTACATTCTCAGTGGCAAAATTTAAACATTTTTGCCCATTGACATTTGAAATAAATAGCTTTCTACGAGTTACAAGGCCAAGATAGAGAGATTTTTTCAGAATTTTTCGTATTGAATCTTCATGAAGAGATTTTTTAAACCTTTCTCTGTATCAATTACTATTTGAGATGCAGTAATCTTTGGATTTATGCACGTATTTCTTTTCTTGTAAAGTCAGCTTAGATGAATGGCTACTCCGAGGCCTTGAAATAATAGATTTCAATGACTTGTAGTTATTGATCACTCTTTGGATAGAAGAATGAGTTCTTCCATCTATCTTGTCAATCGCTCGAAAAGTTTTACTTTCATTCCTTAAGATGATTTTCCTTTTGAATTCATTTCAAGTCTACTTGTTTGCAAATGCTAATGTATCTTCTCTCAAGCAAAGAAAGTTTTTTATTATATTTGTTGTATTGCCACCAGAGATGAAATTAATAAGTATTAAAAAATATATGCAGATGATATTTAATTTCATACAAGCTCATGGAGGCTAAAAAACGAAGGTTGATTTCCCAATATCATTGTAATTTGCAACTGTACGAAAATTTTTTCTGATAGCTTTTTGTGTAATATTTAATTATTATTAATATTATTTTGAAACAATCTGCGTTATCTTTCTGAAATTGTTACTGACATTTAAGGAATTGTTAAAGAAATATTTTATATAAAAATTTAATTAATATTGTTATCATAATGTAATTTTATTTTCTCTAGAATGTTTACTGTGCGTTTGTACGCATCTCTTTCTGGCAAGTGTAAATTTTATTCCATTCCGAAAAACCGTTCTCAATTCAATTCCGGACAAAAATTTAGAGATAAACGAAGAGCATTTTATGAAAACTGAGACTAATTTTTTTAATTTTTTAAATTATTAAATAAAGAAACAAGTTAACAATGAAATTATTCTTTTTATTTCTTATTGGCAATACCTTGAAATTGAAAAATAAAAATGCAGACGATTTTTTAATATTATATAAATGCTTATAAATATTTTGAATGAAGCAGATGATATTTTTCTTCTATTATATTTATTTAAAGAGCAATTTTTATTTGCTATACGGAAATGGAGAGGAGTGATTCAGTGAAGAAACGAAATGCGTTATACTATAAGATTCTGTCATCGTTTATGGTAAACAATTCCTGGAACAATTAAGATGATGAAAAATTAAAAGAAAATGTTTTGGTGAGTCTGCAATATCTAGGCAGCATGGTGGTTTTAAAAAAAAGATATTTGAAGAACTTCTTAATTTAAATCTTGTCTAGAATTAAATATTGAATTGCTTTGTAATGAGAATTTTCAATCTTTTCACCCTTCATTCGATTTTTTTAGCTGATCAACACAAGAGACTTCATTTCATTATGCAGAACAGCTTTTCAGACAAAGTTGTTTTGTATCATGAAATTTGCATCTTTGCATAAAAGTATACTAACATATATAGTTTTGTTCCAGAAGTATTATTCTTTAAATAGAAAAACAAATTTCTTATCATTAGGTTAATAAATTGTATAATCACAGATTTGAAAGAGGGTCTTTTATTCAGAATATGTATAAAAAGAATAAGTTTAGAATATAAGAATGGCAAAGTGGATCATACCATAAAAAAGAAGTTGTGTAAGAAACATCTAATACTAAATAAAGTAAAAAAAAAATTCAGAAAAAAACTATTGAAGTGATGGTATTTTGAATTTACTTGATATTTTCGAGTAATAGATTTAAAATATTTTTTCTGATTTTATGTACTATGTATACATAAGATATCTAACAATAATTTTTTCGCATGAGTTTAGTTTATGCATGTGTTCAATCTGTAGATCTGATAATGAGGAAGAAAAATAATATTTTAAAATAATTTCTTTATTTAGTTCTTGCTTACACATACACCAGCAAAGCTCCCTGTGTCTAACTAATTAATATTCCCAACTTAGACAGAGGCCACTGGAAGATTTATTAATTAATTTATATATTAAAAGCCAATGAGTCCTATTAATCTATGTGTATTGCAAGTAAATATTTTTACTGATTGTATATGAGAAATAGTTATGTACAGTGGCTAAATAATTTAGAAAAACTTTGTGAGACTCGGCTAAAATTTATTTAGTTGAGTGCTAAGCATTTTCATCATTGAATCACGTGAAGTGTTGCTCATGGTCTATAAAAAAGTTTGCTTACTAATCTTCTAGAATTTAACCTAAGAATTTAGTTCGAGAGTAATTTCTTCTTACAAACAGACTTCTACTCAATTACTGGCTTAGGAAGATGCCAGGTTGTGATTAAGAAGCATATTGTGAAGCAGTGAAGAGGATTACTTTCAATGAAAGCAGGTGAAGGAACGGCCATATCTGTCAGGAACAGATATTCATTTCTGTTTCAAAAGAAGGGAGTCATTCCGAGAGTAGGAATTGCATCATAGATCAGCTTCCTTGTATTGCCACTCATCCAGTTTTCTTGCCCTGTCTCCAGAACACATGATTTTAGATTTTTTTAACGAGATATCTTGTGAATGGGTGGAGGGTGATAAGGGATTCAGAACAGGATATGTTTTGGAGAATTTGACATCTTTTTTGTTGCTCTCAACAACGATGTGTATTTTAACACATGCTTATGTAGATATTTCTCAGAAGTTTTTGTTGAATTATGTGTACTTTTGGACTCTTATTGGATGGTATTTTAATCTGCTTTGACTCCTACAATACGATGACTGACAATTAAAGGTTTTGATTTCAATGGCTTCTTGATTTGCTTCTTTTATAATGAAATTTTCGTATTGATTTACTGCATTTTTACCTTTTAGTATTGCTTGCAATGTTAAAATTGTCCCATCCTCCTTGAATAAGATCAAAGTTGCACCAACTCTGTCCAAAATAGTTTTGAGCCATCAGTGAAGATGTTGATACTCCCTGGTTCATGGATGGAGATATTGGTTAATTTCACGAGTGAGATTCTAGTATTTAGTAAGAAAAATGCGAATGGATTATATTTATTATTTTTTCTATGTTTTTTGGTGGGGAGAGAGACACATTTGTGTATGGGTTAAGATCACAAATCAATCAAACATAATTGATTTATGTAATTCTTGCATTACGCTTCATAAATGTTATCTCAATAAAATTAGCATTTATTAACTTAAATTTTTTCGAATGCATGCTTCAATTTCCTTTTATCAATTTTTTTGAAACACACTCTTATATATCTCTATTTGACAAAAGAAAAGAAAATTGCAATTTACATTTACAAGACATTTTAATTTTCAAGTAGTATTTCGCAACTAAAATATTGTTTCACTACATTGGATTTGTTATGAAAATTAAATTTTATTAAATTTAGAATTCAAATCGTTAATTAGTTTCAAATGTCAAATTTATTACTAACTTTAAAATTATTAGATTGTGTTAAACTGTTATTAATATTTCTAATAGTATATAAAGTCTATATTTATAGCATGAAATGGTAATTTTTGAAAATAATTATAAATTGAAAAAATTAATCTAACTCTTTCACACAAACAATTTAATTAATAAACGCAATAATTTAATTCACTAAGGTAAGTTGACTCTAAATTCACATACTATCTTATAAAATGCTACTAAATTATATAGTTAGTTTTGTTATGTATGTATATATATAAAATTTTTGAATATAATTATAAATCTATTTTCACTTAATATATTTATAATATTTTTTTCTAATATTATTAATTTAGAAATTATAAAATTGTATAATAAAATATTATAAATTTATATATAAGTTTTATGATTTTTCCTTACTTTAAATAATTTCAAGTTAAATATTCTTAATTTAATAATTTAAAAGTTTTTAAAGCAATGAATTCTTAAAATCGATAAAACATTTCAATGCTTGTTAATTACAAAATCGTTTCAAGGAGAAAAAACAACTCTCTTTATTTTAAAGAAATTAGCTGTCTTCTTGAGGTATTGAATGCAGCAAAATCATCTGATATAAAAAAATTCTAGTTACTTTTAACTAAATTAAAGTAGCTGTTACTTTAAGGAGAAACTGATGATTATCGAAGTTAAAGTAAAAATACAACGAATCAATTTTTATCTCTGGTTTTTCTCTTGATCTATTACCTTTCTGTGAAATTTTTTTTCAGTCAAGAAACATTTTTATCAGTAACTGATGGTTACATACCTTTTAACCAATTTTATTTTATGTAATTCAGAGATTGTGGAGTTTTCTAAAATTAGAAATGTGAATGGAAGTTTTAAGAAATAATCCACTTATTCCAATAGTTATTTTACTTTTCTTGAGAAATCTTCTGGTTTGGTTTTGTCAAATGTTATCTATCTTTATTTTCAGCCATGTCATTATTTAAAATATTCCATGAAAAAGTGCTGGAAAGTTATAGTTTTAAGATTTATGAACATAGAGTTAAAAAGAAATTAAAAATTTTCTTCTCTTTCTTCTACTTATCATTAAAAATGGCGATATATTTTATTAGTGATGCATATACTTTAAAATAAAGTTTATTTTAGCTATCCAAGAGCTGTTCATAGTTCTGATACCCAACTTGGGCTTAGATATATGTAGGGAATTAGAATCCAATTTACCTATATGTCTAAGTATAATTAATCTTCCTATCCAAAAATGGCCTTTAAGCGATAAATCAATCAATCAATCAATATGTAGAATTCAGATTTCTATTCTATATAAATTGTATATTGTACATGAAATGCAGTACATTGGCATTTTATAAATTCCATAGCAAATTTAGACAATGTAAAGATCATAAGATACATATAAATGCTTCATTTAAGCATTTTATATAATATTCGCTTATTCTAACGTATGACATATTTTATTTAAGCAATAAAAATATCAGCTCATTATTTTGCATCAATGATTTTGTAGTTCATTTTCGAATCTTCATTATATGTCCATTGATTGCCCTCCTAAAAGACTATAAAAACTCTTCTAGTTTTCATGTAGCACTGCGTATATAAAATAATTTTCTATTAAAAATGTTTAAACAAAATAGTATTGTCATCTATTAATAAAGGGATAACATCAAAATGATAAATAACATTTATAATCATTCACAGACATGTTTTTAAGGCATGTTTTTAACTTTTGGAAAAAATCTCTGGCAGAAGAGCATTAAGTCAAAATAGAATATCTTATAGGAAAGAAAAAAGGAAATATTGAATTATAAACCAATACCTTTTGTTTCCAAGCAATCAATATGAGTGATTTTTTTATTATAGTGTTATATATATATATATATTAGTTTGGGGAAAAAGAAATCCATTATTTTTACGTGAACCTAATGTAACCTCTTTTCGATTCGCTTTGTAAAAAGGTTTAAAACAGCTTTCATGTAGATTTTTAGGTCTTGCGCGTTACGACTGCTGACATGCGGTTAACTTCGATCATTTTTGATATTTTATAGACATTTTCGACGATGCTGTATCCACATGCGAGGTGCATCTCTAACATCAAAAATACCCGAACGGAATCGACGAAACAAAAATTGTACGCAACTGGTTGTTACAGTAAATAATAAGACGATAAACACCTTTCACAATTTTAGCCACCGGGCTATCTTTTTCGCCGTTACAAGAGAAAAACGAAAATGTATCGAATTTTCTGTTTGTTATCTTCTATTTTTAAATTCTTGTACTCGTAACTGAATTAATCAAACAAAAAACCGCAAGAAGATATTTTAGTGTCAAATGTCACCTTTCCAACGATCATAAATCTGAAATTGTTTGATATATACCTGACGAGATAGCGATCACTACAGACGTCTACCGAAAAAATAATGGATTACTTTTTCCCCAAACTAATATATATATATTGCCACACAAATATAAAAAAATAATTTAAAATCAAGTGAGGAAATATATATATATATATATATATATATATATATATATATATATATATACAATAATTTTCTGCTGGTGTACTCTTAAGACATTCAATAAATGTTACTTTCAATTAATAGGTCTAAGGTGAACTTGTTCATATTACCCAATCTTTCAGAATTTTTACATCGAAATTGGAAGGAATAACATTTCTCTTTCTGCTGAAAAAAGCATTAAGGAAATGGCCATGTGATGCTACTATGTAATTTGATTTCATTTTGTCTAATAAATTACGACAATATTTCTTTTAAATGTTTGTGTCCTATGAAATAAAAAGGCTTCTCCGTGAATAGTTGCAAATTATATTCCAGTAAATAATGCACAGGGGAATGAATTCAGTGTTGAGGTCCATAAAACTGAAATTAAGATAACTTGGTTCGTAATGTTTCACCATAGAAACTTTCATTTTATAGGCAGGAGTTTAATCGAGTTGGAATGTCATCATCATAAATATTTAGATTTGACCTAAATGAAATGTGTTTCTCTTTGTCAAATTTTTCTCATGGAGAATCAATTAAATTATATTAAAGAAAAATTAAGAAAAAAATAGTGAAACAAAATTTAGGGATATTAAATTAGGTATACATTTTTATGTTTTTTATTAGAAGAATTTGTTCATATAAATTAGGTATGTTAAGTTATTTGTAAGTTGCTTATGAAAATAATTTATTCATAAACATTAGGTATATAATGTTATTTAATGTCATTTTAAAAATGTTTATGAGTTTAAGGAAGTGCTATTATGAAATTTCTCACACATATGTTTTCGTTATATTGAAAGGGGGAAAAAAAGGAAAAACGATTTTGTTGAATCTGATTTCAAATGATAAAAATTATTTTTAGACATTTCTTTCTGTAATTCTGACATTGCGAAAGAATTTCATCATGAAACATTAATTGTCAAACTAGATTATAAATATTTAAAATAGGTTCTTGCTTTAGTATATGTTTTTCATAAATTGAGAAATACTAAAATACTTGATAGACCCAAGTTTAAACTTAGTAAAAACTATTAAACTACAGTAATTCAAAATATAATGCATTCATTATAAACTACAGTCATGTTATTATTCTGAACTTTATTAACTCTTTATTTCCATGTTTAATTGCTGTAAAAATTTGTTTGATGGACATTATGTAAGGATATTACGAATTTATAGTGGATCAAAAAAAGTTGTTTTGTTTTTTCGAACAAGTAATTACTATACACATTTACACATAGAAGAGTGCCATACCGTTGCCAAGTGGTAGGATCATAATCTGCACTAAAATGTCACAGATTAGAATTTTTCCATTGTATAATAAGGTATATATGTACTTGCAGTTCACTGAGTTTAATTTCTAACGATAAATGAATGCGAATGATTTTTTATAAATTACGCAGTAGTTTGTTTAGTCACTTTTTACTCACGAGAGCTAATTTGACTAGAGGATAGGTAGCTTAAAAAATACTCCCAATCACTAAAAGCATTGATGATCAAATGAGGAGTCGATCTAAAGAAATGTTGAGTGGAAGGACAGTGCACTAATTAGTGAGCTGCCTCTTTGGGCAATGGAGTATCGGGTATTTAAATCTTTTAGAACAGATTTTAACGGTTAAGTTATTTGTTAGGCCATTCCAGATCATATATTCATATACACAGCTGTCTTTAAATCTTAATTATTGAATATTATTTTAAACTACTTGGGGGAAAACATTAAAACTATGAAAATTTACATGATATTTTTTGGAGTTTTCTTTTTGGTTTCATTAATAATTCATTTTTTTTCTCTACTTTTGCTTAAAATTTCAACGATACTGAATTTTCCATTTAACGAGAAATTAGGCACTATAAAAAAAAACTGCAGTTTAATATTAGTTATTTTTGTATTGAAATCATTTAATAATTGTCAATGAACTTTATTTTCAAATCAACAAAAAGAAAAACTGAAAATTCTGAACAAATCATAAACCACATAAACAAAAAGCCAAATTCTCTCAATGTTTGTCAGTCCTTTATAATACTCTATGGTAACAAAAGTGAATAAATATTAAAATCTCAAAAAAATTATTACTGGCATTTGAAAAATAATAATTAATGGTTTAAATTCATAAAGAATTTTTTTCTTCTCAAAATTTTATGATATTCAAATGGAATATAAAATATTCTTCATTCTTTGTAGATTATATAGTAAATAAATCTGGCAAATCATTCTAAATATTTAATTTAATTTTTTTTTTGCCAAAAAGATCAAATAAAATTTGAACCAATGTAACTTAGAAAAAGTTTGTTGTTAAATTAAATTAGTTACAGTTATTAAAATTTTGAGTTAAATTTATTAAAGTTGTTAATCATTATGATAAATAGAAATTTTTATTGTAGGATTTAGACATGAACGTTTTGAATTAACAAGATAATATATTCTACTATAAGTTCTCAGATATAGATGGCAGCACTATGACACTACTTATAAAATTAGTTGGTTTGTAAGATTTCAGAATATTTTTCTTTTTGGCAACGATTACAAGAAATAAACAGAAGAAAATGCTAATTTCGTAAAAGATGTCACACTTTTGATGATTATTTTCCTAGAATATTTGATATTATTAGTGTATTTTGACAATGTTTAGCTGGAAGTGTTGAATTTTTTATCTTCCCTTTTTTACAAAAACACTTCATTCATCATAGACAAAAACAAATATTAAGTTATAATATTTGAAATAATTTAATTTATATCATGTATATTGTAATATTATTGTCTTAATAATGATATTGGTTTCGTATAAATTTGTCAAAGATTGCTTGTAATCAGACCCTAATTACCTTTTAAAGACTTTGAATGTTCGATTGGTGTCAGTTTGTAAAGACAGTTCTGATATCAGTGAATAAAAAGGCAATAAAAGATGAAAGAGTGTGGATTGACTTCAGTAAAATTTTTTGTTGAAAGTTAAAAATGCTTATTCAATGCCATGAATGACTTGTAAAGTATATTTGATCCTTAATTTCGATTAAATATGAGAAAATCTTATATATATCCGAAAACAAATATTTACATTTCATTTGTTTTATAAATTAAAAGTTGATTTTGAAACTAACTAAAAATAATCCTTTCCAAGTCACAAAAAGTACATGATGTGCAACATTTACGAAAATATTTGGAACAAATTGCAATTTTGGAAAGAATCATTTCAATCATAAATGAGGAAACTTAATCCTCTATAAAAGCGATGAAAATAGAGACAATTTAGAAATTTCTTTAAAAAGCACAGAAGTGGTAATAAAACACATAAATCCCTTAGTTCTACCAAGCTTAACATTGAATTTACAAATAATTTTGACAATGAACAAAGGCTAGATATAAAAAAATATTTTTGGTTTCTGGGAAGAAAACAAAATTACCTATCCACATTAAATATGTTTGCATTTTGTAGTTAATCCTTCAATTCATAATTTTTAACTGTACATAAAAACGGTTTCATGAATTATATTCTTATACAAAAAGTAAAGAAAAAAGGAAAAGGTACAATTGTAGGATTTAAAATATTTTGTCAGGCATGTTAAAATTAGATAAAACTTAAAATTTCTTCTATTTCCAATAGTAAAATTTCTTTTATTTCCTATCGTAAAAAGTTTTCTACTTCCAATGGTAAAATTTGTTATATTTTCAATAGTTATTTTCGGCAATGAAAATTTACTACCATAAATTTTGTGTCATAAGACTGAAATTTATTTTAGTGAATGTCAGGCTTCTTTTTATATATTTTTTCTTTTTATATATTTTTCCTTTTTATATATTTTTTCTTTTATTAATCGATTGCTATTCATGTAACCTGATCTTAGAAAAAAATTCTCTTTGTTATCATTAATAAGCATTGCACAAAAATATGTGTTTTATATAATGATTATTTTCTTTCTTTTGAATGGAAAGTTTTACTCCATTTGTGTATAGTTAAATTATCTTCTTTAGCAACCAATATAAAGCACACATTTCATACATCATTATAGTACTTATTATTTTTTTCCATGCTCGGGGTAAAAGAGAAATAGAAATATACTCTCGTTACACAGCTGAGTGTTAATTTTTAAAATTATGTAACTCTATGCACTTTTATTATTTATTTTTATTATCTTTTTCGATATCAGTTCAGACGCCATTTTTCAAAAAATAATATTTTTTTCTTTACACATTGTATAGTTGCTATATAAATCTGTTTTTAAAATTCCCCATTTATATATGTGCAAAATATGCACATGCCCACACACCTCTATATACACAGATAGATATTTTTCTATAGTTTTAATTAATTTTTAATGTATGGATTTAAATTTTTTGGATTATTTAAGTTATAAATTATTTCATTTATAATATAGCTAGATTTGCATTTCAGTAAACAGCTATTTTTCTATGATTGAAAAATTATTGAATTTATATCTTCAAGGACATTTTTCAAGGAAAGTTAACTTTTCGGTACATAGTTCCTAGTACATTTTCTCCATTTAATATAACTTTTCTCCATAAAGGCAAAGTCATTGGCAACGAAGAAAATATAAAAAACTCCCCTAAATATGTCCATATAATATTTAAAGTTATTATATGCAAAATAACTTTACAACATACGAAGTAGTTCCAATTTAATAAATTAGTGATGTTCAATATTATATTTGTGATACTTATTATCAAGAAACTTGTAAAAAGTTTTTTCAAAACAGAAATTTTCCAGGAGACATACAAATAAGAATGGGCAACACCATTAATATTCTTATTGGTATTCTGCAAATTAGTATATGACGTAGTTGAGACCGGTCAGTCGAGTGTAAGAGAATTAGAACATCAGTCGTTATAAAAGCAGGTCCTCCCACACATTCATCAATCGTAACTCGTACAGTAACGAAGAGAAATGGCTGTGTCGAAAGAGCTCACTCAGTGTTGTTTCCTTCACAGTGGGATTATCAGCAGCTACATCAAGTCACCGAATATGTCGAGCTTTTGGGGACAGTGCTGTGAATATGTCACGGAATTGGTTTCACAAATTCAAGTTTGGAGACTTGTTCCTCTGCTGTGTTTGATGGACTAGTCAATAAGTGGTTCACAGTGAGCTGTTACCAGCGGTCGAATGGTCACTAGGTACCTGTACTCACAGTAATTGGAACATGTGCAACAGGCATTGCAACAGAAGGAGTCAGCACTGGTAAATTACAAGGGTGTATTTTTCTTGGTCGATAACTCGAGACCGCATGTCGCGTGGTGCTCAGGAATACCATACAGCATCTTGGTTGCCATCCTCCTTACTCTATTAACTCTGCACCCTTAAAACACTTCCTCTTCCATTCTTTGGACAAACGTCTTCGAGGAAAATCTTTCACCAATGTAGCAGAGGCACGCCAAGCATTCACGGACTTCTTTGCATCCAGTACCTCCAAATTTTACCACAAGGAGATTAAAAAGCTGGAAATACCTTAGCACAAGGTGCTGAATGCTGATTGTGATAACTTCTAGGAGTAACAATAGGTTATACTTTCTGTATGTCATGTTCTTTTAAGTCATTAAAAATGGCAGGAACTTTCTTGTTTACCTTGTATCATTGCTTGTGCGGTGAAGGCGTTGAATTTTCAATGCAAAAAGCTATAAATCAATTGATTGTTTATTGATTTACACTTTTTCTTAACTTTAATTTCCAAAAGTCAAGAGTGTTAAAAAATAATAAGAAGGACGTGAACATCAGTCTTTATTTCAATTTTTATTTTTCATGTTAACTTCATGAAGTTCCCATATTTTTTGAGTTTAACAAGTTATTTTCTTTATTTATTTTATTAAGTAATGTCACAAATTTATGTTAATAACAATCTTAGAGTGAGATATTTATGTAAGAATTAGTGAATTACAATTTTTTTTTTACTTTTATTTTGGATTGCGTTAGGATATATACCTGTTATCTTTATAAAATGTCTTACTATTCATAGAATAGTCTACTCGATTCCATACAATCAAGTGTCTAAATCGACATCCGGCACCCTATCACTCACGACTTGCAAGATTTATTGAGAGAAATTGTATAGTATTTAATTTTTAATGTGCTTAGGTTATCTTAACTGAACTGATTTCGATTAGGATAGGTGTTTAGCTCTGTATCTAGGAGATGTGACAACGTAGCACCTTTCCCCTCCATTCTTTTAGTTTATCAATCATAAGAACTTTTTTGAATTCTTATTAAAGGGTTTCTCTAGAAATTTCTCTCCATATTCTTATTTAATCAATTTACTGACTTAATCATTTCCGGCACTTAATTTCTCTGAAAATTACAAGCAATTTAGGAAAGTATAAAAATTTTACTAAGAAACGGACACAGAGTGAGAAACAAATTTATTAATTTAATTTATATTATGTTTTTAAAATTATATTGATTTAAAAGAAGGTATCGAAAATTTAAAGACATTTTTCTCAACAAAAAAGGAATTTTTTATAATAAGATTTGAATAAAAATTCTAGCAAACATACATAAATTTATTTAATTTAAAATATAAAATTGAGTATTTTCTTATTTAAATATAATAGTTTTTTATTGAATTAAAAATGTTAAAATTGATGTGTATTATTGGTTTCAAATATGACAATTTAGATAAGATTTTTTGGGAATAATCTAAGAATTTTTTTGTACGATGTATTTCTTTCATTTTTTTTATTAATGATATTGGATAAATGTATGTTCGAGCAAAATTAAAGGAAGATTCTTCGATCATTTTCTGATAAATTCTAAACAAAAGTTTCAAAATATTTTCTTGGAATTAAAATTAAGACCTTGATGCTGGAACTATAAAAGGAACTGATACTAAATCTCGTGTTAAAAATATTTAAAGTTTCTGGAAATATGAACTTATCATTTGGTACACTTTTAAGTTGATACCAATATGATGCCTTCATCAAATTTATCTTATATGCTGCAGAATTATTTATTTTAAAATTGGCAAAATATAATTATTATTGTTGAACTGAAAATGGTATAAACTTTATATGTTATAGCAAGAAAAATAAAATAAAAATTGTAATTCTTTTAAAAAAATTCTAAAATAATTAATTACTTATAATTCTAAATTAAGCAAATACATTAATTTAAATCCTTGCTTCTTGCATTGAATTGACCCCCATAGTTAAAAGCAGGTCTATTTAGCTAATTATTTTTTTATTATTATCGTTATTATTACTGCTAATAACTTTACTTTAAGTTTCTTACAATCATTTAAATAAAATGAGCAAAAACTAAATTGAAAAGAAATAAAAATATGCACATTAAAAATATTAAGATATTTATAAAAGTTATTTTCTGACCTGATTTATAAAAAAAAAACTATTCCCTAAAACACTAAAATTCGAGCCCTTACACATATATAGTGTAAAATAGCATTCACTTCATAAACACATAAAATTCAAGCTTCACTGCTACTGGTTTTGTTCTTGAGAAAAAAGTTTTTTTACTAGAATAAAAGGCAAACACTGGAACCAAAAGGGAGTTTTAATTAAATTTTCAGTTCATAAATCAAAATTTCGTTACCAATAGCAACTGTCCAGAATCAATATTACATAACGCAAGTATTTAATTTTTAAACAACCAATTATTTAATTTGTAAAGATTAACTGTAAAATCAATAAATAACTCAGTTTTGAAAATTATACAATAAATCATGGTGGAAATTAATTTTTTTAAGAAATACAAAATAACGAAAACTTCATATAAAAATTTCATTGACCTTATCAAGTTATTTAAAATAGAAAATCTGGAATATCAATTGCATATGCTTTTCGCAAAAAAATCGCGAAGAGAGTTAGTTAACTGTAATCAATAAATACATTTGAAGATAAAAAAGAAATATTATTTCTAAAAAATATTGAAAATATAAATAAAACTCACAGTAAAAATTCTTAATAAAAATAAAGAATGATTTGAAGCAGAAATAAAAATACGCAAAAACAATGCATTCCAAATAGTAAAAAAGAAGAATTAAAAAAAATTGAATAAATAGTAGGCATGTATAAAATTTACTGTTGCTGTATAAACAATGCAAATTTTCAAACAATTTATTTTAGGATTTCATTTTTACTATAAAAAACTGAGAAGCTGACGATGATAAAATATTAGTGTTTCAAAATACAGTGAAGATAATATTTGCTTAAGCAGGAAGCTATACCAAAACATCTGTTTAATCAAAAATTAGTTTAAAAATTAATTTCTTTATTTATTTTAAATTTCGGTTCATATCTATTTTGAGATTAAAAGAGATCAATAGAAAAAAGTGAGACCAGCTCAACACGATATCACATTGTGAGTTACTTGTCAAGGTAATCTTATTTGGCGATTTATCACAGAATAAAAATCCAACTTAACAAATTTTAAGTTCTTTCTTGTCAAGTTAATTCTAAAATTCTACGAAATGTTTAAAAATGTGTTTTGAATTAAATTCGCTCATTTGAAAGTGATGAATTTCTGCCTCTAATTTGTTCCTAATGGAGTTTTAAATTGGTAAGAGAAACTATTAATCAAGTATTTTGTGTGATGAGCAGATCAGTTGCATTTCAATTTATCATTTCCCTCAGACCAAATTGCACAGATATTTTATTTTTAAAATTTATGAGTATTGAATTTTGCTTGTATTTTTTTCTAATTTTTTCAATGTTTACAATAAAAGGATTTTAAATGGTAATGTCTACAAAACACCGTAATTTCCAGAAGAAACGCCACTGCATTTACGTGTTCAGATGTTAACTTTAAAATAATGCGGCTTTCTACCAATGAAATACTTATACGTTTTTCAAAATTATTTTGACTTGTAAAATTTACATAAAAACTTGTGGATATATCATCAATAGTATTAGTACTCAAAAGTACTGAAGCTACATTCCCAGATGAAGAAGTTGCCGAGGCCACGATACCTTGGATGTATCGATAGATGATAAGTTCGATACCTAACACAATTGAAGATCAGTTGTGATCACAAGTGTTTCATTTTACAACCTATTTTATGTAATTTGGGCATATAAAATAGGTTGTGATTGAAATATCCTCCGTTGGTGTGGTGAAATATGGAAAGGAAAGTGTCCGCTTAGATGTCGACATCTTCCCTTGACAGTAGTTCAAAATTAAGAGACGGTTCACTGCGTTTCGAGGCATTTCAGTCGACAGATATAGGCGGCTAGAAACGTGTAACAAACAAGATATACTTAAAATCTGGATTAGAATATTTACATTCTGCAGCCTAACCTGTCTAGTGGTTAGCGTAACTGATTTCGGATGTGGAGGACCAGGGTTCGAATCCTGGATCGGGCATGGATGTACTTTCTATTTCCCTCTCTGAGTTTCTTATCCTTTCCTCAGATGATGGATGGATGTGGCCCGCCCTATAAACGGGTTTGTGGTAATGTGGTGTGGGCGATGCTACTCTTACCTCCGTGACTTGGTTCACAGGTGCCCACCGGGTAACATAAAATGAGTAGCAGTTTCCGGCCTTGTTGCGGCAAATGGGCTATAATGTAATTACTTGCTCAAGGGTACCCGCCATTAAAAATTAAAAAAAATATTTAGATTCTTATATAAATTCGGGTTTGTTTAACATTTTGATTCTATTATAAATTAAGATTTAAATATTTTTGTTTCAAATAATGAAAAATTTTTTACTGGTGTCTTTTACTTTACCCCCACAACTTTAAAATAAATTAATTTCATTGAGTCTCACTAGCTGGAGTTACTTGTTAATGTAGTGGCGGAGGGTATAAAAGAAAACAGTTTCACGTTGGTCTCACGTAATTACAAAAATGTCTCCCTAAGTGAGATATTCAAGCGAAGACCACAATCCAGTGTTAAAAATTGATATTTAAGAGGTAAAAACCACAATTGCTGCTAAAGTGTGTTACAACGTACAAAAATAGACCTAAGCCCCTCCTCATTGAACAGACAGAGTGATTGATGTCATTAACAATGTGTTTGGAACCCTGGTTATTGCTTATCATTACCCGAACAACTATCCTGGTGCACTGCACTGGCTATCTAATTTGGATATGAGTCCTTGCAATTTCTATCTTTGAGATCTAATGAATGACTATGTGTACAAGAAGAAGCTGACAGACCTCAGAAATGCATCATTTGCAAGCATTAAAAGAGAATTGATAACTTCTTGTCCAGAGTATCTTTAACTTTGAAAACCTCGTGCATTAATTACCTTTTCGAAGTTCTTTTCAATGAAAACATTTTCTGTGCTATAAGCAACGATTCTTGTGTTTTTTCATTTGTAAGTTACTTAAAAGATATATTGTATTTTCAATATTTCTTATGTATATATTTTTTGAGAGGCATAATGATTTCTACATTTTCTTTAATTGTATGTCATGCATTACAAACATATGCCTAAAGGTTTAAAGATTATTATACTTACAGGAAAGCCATTTGCAGCATTAGCACTTCTTGCAATATTTCTATACAATTTAAAAATTTTTCAAGCCACTTTTCTCAAATGCTGTAATAACCTCTTTGCATTTTGTTTCTTTTGGAAATCATGGTAATGTGCTATATACGGAAAAATATTATAATACAATTTAAAAAAATAAAATAAGAATATTGATAAACGTTATACCAAATGAAAAATTTTAATTATTTTTTTTTGATATTTATTGTTTTTTTTAAAAAAATATTAATTTAAGCTCTTTTAATTTTTTAAAAACATTAAAATATTTTTATATTTAAAATAGAAATTACAATACTTTGAAAATTAAATTTTAAAGGTGTAATTTTAAAATAATAATAAAATTTTAAAATTATATGCTAAAAATTTTAAAATTAATCTAAATTAAAAAAAATAATTTTTAAAAAACTTTAAAAAAATAATCTATACTTAAAATTTTAATAATTTAAAATAAGACTTTAAAAATATAATTCAAAGATAATATTTAAATTTTAAAATTAAATGTTTAAAAATACTCGAACTTTTATAAAAAATAATAATTAGAAATTTGTAGTAGGAATATCAATTTATTTCATGCTAATAACGATTAAATATTTCCTGACTTAAATATGTCCCGCAAAAATAAGAAAAATAGTTTCTATAACTAGTCAATTTATCCAAGATATTAATATTTTCTAATTGTAAGAAATTTTTTAGTATAAAATGAACATGGCAGGAAATATATTTTACGAGAGCTAATTAATTTTTCCTTCAACTTTACTAGTAAAAATACTAGTTAAGAATTATAATATTAATAACTACTGTTATTTCTGTTTGAAATTTAGTTCTTAATAGTTACTAAAGTATTCATTAAATTGATAGTTAAATTATAAAAGGGAGGGGGATAAAAATCTTTCAGACTAGTTTAGTATTTAAAAAATCTTACATTTTTTCCTATCCATTTTTCAGATTGTCATATAATTATGTGGAAAAAATATTTTAATTACTTTGAAATACAGATTTTCAGCCTACTTTGAAGAAAACATAATTAAAAATTATTAAATCGTTGAAAGCATTATTATTAAAATAATTAGAAAATTTTTTGTTACTTGCCAAAGATATTTAATTCAATGCTGTAGAGAAAAAATTATTTAGGTATAATTAAGTATTGCAATTACATTCTAAGTTTTTTTTAAAATTCCAGACACAAACATTTCTTTCATTTCTAGAAAACTATTTTATATATAAATATTTTATGTATTTGAAGTTGTGTAATGTGTACTGTTATTATTTGTATTGTATATGCATTATAAAAATACTTGAAGAGAAAACATTGATTGTAATAGATAAATTCTATTGTTGGTATATTATTTAAATTTAACAAAATTTAAAATTTATAAAAGGTATGCAAAATATGAAATTTTTAAATTTTAAGAACTCTTGACAATTTTAAAATTTATTAAGCATTTCTTGTTTTTTCTTGGTAAAATTAATATTTATGCAAATAATTTTTAACCAGGTTATGTTATTTAATTAACTTTTGAAGATTTAAAATACACATAATCCCTCTAAGTTCAAAATGATATAAAATATTATCATATCAGTTTGAGAATACTTTTGTAAAGTATGTTCTTTTGTATTTACTTTTAGGTTAGATAATTGAAGCATGCTACCAATTACCTATTTCTGCTGATTGAAACGAATTATTAAATTCAAATGTTTTGAAACGTTGAATCGGTATTGTGATGAGTTTGATGCCTAAACTATATAACTTCTACTTAATTGGTAGAGCCCAACTCTGAGCTGAGTGTAGGGAAATATGCTTGTGCAACAACAACTAAGCAGAAGACTCCCAATGTTTGGCCTGCTACCCTAGATCTATCATTTCATTTAGAGGACATTGTAACCACGAGACCTATTTAACGTTCCCCAGTCGCGTTTAGTGAACATAATGGGTCTTCGGTTAATTCGGGATTCGAAGTCACTAATTGCTGATAACGAGAACGCTTCTTTAACCAACTAGGTCACCGAGACTTTAGATAAATGTTTGTGTCCAAAAGGCTTATTCAGCGTTGTTTTCTTGAAGGCTTCAAAGTAGGCTTTGCAGAAACTGCGTCAAGTCTCGAATGGGCGTGCGACGGAAATAGTGCTGCAAATGAACATTCTGCAGAATAGGAGTTTCAAATATTCGGGTCAAGAGATTCAATAAATGAAGGGAATTTTCTCCAAACAATAATGTGAACTTTTTTGCATCAAACCTTTCAAAACTTCATGGTAAGTCATATTGCACAGCTGGAGTTACTTTAGTAGATGTTGCTGGATGTCTATGGATATCTCGAGGACTAACAATCGGTTAGACTTTCTGTAAATAATTTTTTCTGATCATTAAGAATGGCAAAAACATTTTTTGTTACATTATAGTAATTTCAAATATTTGCTAGCTCTATCGTCTTACAAGTCAAATCTGTCTGTCATTTCTCCCCCACCTAGGTGGATCACTTGCAAGGTCCTCGACCAGTTCATTCCTGTTGCTTTGATTCCTTTTCCTATCTCATCCAACTATCTGACTGGAGGCTCATCGTTATCATTGTTTTCGCTCCAAATTTAAAAAAGTGACTTTAGGCAACTAAAAATTATGAAAAACGTGTCATTATATCTAAATATTTGGCCTACTTAATGCGAGAGGATTTTTCCACCTTTAGGATGTTGCTTTCGTCAAACTTTTTAAATTAGCTTTGGTCATAGGTGATTTTTTAAATGTTTTGCAAAATTGATCCAAAACTCTTTCTTAAAATGTTTCTTTCAAAGATCAATAAACCCTCTTAAGGTCGGTTCAAGATCCTGCATTTACTCCCATAATGGACAACATGTTTTATCCGGGTCTAATACATTTTTGTTCTAATACTGATGAATTTGGATTTCAGCTAGTTTAAGACCATAGAAACGTTTTTTGGCCATGAATAGTCTGCTATCAATCAAAATATCAATTTTCAAGTTATGCAGCTTGAAATCACTGTGTGTAGGTATTTAAATTGCTTTATATTCTCAAATGTGTAGTTATTAATCTTGAGAAAGGCTGTGTTTACTTTTTTATTTGTTATATTCATAACTTTAGTTTGGTATTCATTAAGGAATAAACCCAACTTTCCTGTTGCATTCTCAAGGGAAGTGAAAGTTTCAACGTTAGAGTGTATTATTCCCAATGTCAATGTTATTATCGGTAATAACCAAAAGTTGGATTGTTCTCTGCAGAAGCTTCAACTAGTATTTACCTTAGAACCATTTAAAGTCTTATCTAAAACCAAGTTAAACAAAAAGCTGAAGAAGGAATTTTCTTTTGCAAATAACTTTCCTTGTCGAATGCTACCAAAAACTTGATATAATTTTGATTCAGAATTTTATATTTTTTAGAGTATATTTAATTCTAAGAGACATATATTCTAAGATACATACTCATTTGTATTTCTACACATATTTAAACCAAAGATTCCAATAGAATTTTCAATCTCAATCAAAACTGACTTTAGGGAAACTAATCAACCTATCAATCAATTAATTTCGAAACCATAAGTTCCAAAGATCATGATTAATTGGTGGTCTTTGCAAGAAAAGAAACTAAACGGACATGATCTGAGAAAATATCCTCATAAAATACCAACATCCAACAAAAATATTATCACCGCCAGAAATTAAATTCTGATTAAAACACATTAACACCGTTGGAAGACATTAGGCAGGAAACAATTTCCGGTACTCGCAAACATACCGTGTGTTACTACTCACCCAAGAGGATCTTCCCCACCAAGATGGCCTTTTAACTTTCTAGAAAACTTTGGCGACGGAAAAAATTATAATGAATATTTCATGAAAAGGCCCATATCTCTCTTATTCATGGAGATCGGGGCAGGAGGGGAGGGGGCATAATTTGTCTAGCGCGATGCTGTAATTGATCTATCACAGAAAATGGGGGCCTTTATGAGCATACCTGCACGTTCAGAAACTCGTCTCTTGAATCTATGTTAATGTATTGAGAAAATTGAAGGGGTGTATGTAATTAGGAAGGTTATAAAAATGATGAATAATTGCTAAAAATGGGCACTTAATTGGACGTCGAAAATACCTGATGAGGGAATAGAAATCATTCTAGACGTTCTAAAGGCTTTGGAGTTTATGAATGTACGATTATGATTGGATAGCGAGTGAGTCCACGCTTAATAGTGTTCATTAACTTGTTACAATTTGTGTACACTTAGAGTGAAAAGAATTTTTTTTTAGTAATTTTTAATCTGAGGCGATAAATTGCTAATTCATGGACATAATTTATTTCATTGAATCTGGAAGTCAAATACATATTTGTATCATTGATTATGATGGTTCTTAGCATTTTGAGATCTAATTACCTCATTGTATTGTACTTTGAGCTTAAAGTGATGTAAAATTCTATCGAAAAAGTGTGAGTTAAAATATTTTTACAGATATTAATAGAAAAAAAAGAACTTTAGAACTAAATTCTTTGGTAAGTTTGTGAAGATTATTGATTCCTAATAAATCACGGTATTTTTTAGTTCTATATTTCAAGTATTATTTAACTTATTATTACGATATTTGGAAATAATGATGTACTATAGGTTTAAAATAGTTGGTAGATAAAATTACAGTTATTACATTTGTTGACAAATTTAGAAATACTATTCAAAACAAGCAATACAATGTTTTGAATAGTATTTCTAAATTTGTTTTTTTAAGAGCATAAAGGGTTTGAAATTGTTTACCTATTAAATAAAAAATTTGCATATATTTTTTATGAGGCAAATAGTTGTTTATTTGCCTGCACTACATTTTCGGCCCTCTATATTTCTACTTAATCGCTTCGTTCTTTTGAATGACGTTCAAATGATAAGATCGCTACCTGAACTGGCATCTTTTTCCATATTACTCTAATAGAAGGACATCATGACCATCACCTATGTTACACGCCCCAGTCACCATTTGTGAATATGACGGATCTTCAGCTGTGTAGTGTATAGTGCTCATCACCTCCCTCTTACGACAACAGCGTCACTCCTACCAATCCGCCATGGTCAATTGAAAATATTTACTGAAGGAAATAAAATTATCTTTTGCAGTATGATTTCACTTTCCTATTTCTACAGAATGAATCTGTTAAAGACAGTAACAAAAATGACGAAGTTGACATCAGAAATAGCACCATTCCAAGGTTAAGTATGTGACTCTTTTTTTCTCTCATGCCACAGCGACACAAAATAAAAATCTACAATTATTTTGAAATTCAAAATAACTTAATGTAGTAGAATTATTAAATGGTAATATTTTAAAATCAATTGTAATAATATTTTATGCATAAAAGCATATTACACTTTTCACATATGTTTTTAAAATTAAAGTTCTACTTTAATAGTTTAATTTAAAAAAAAAAAACTAAATAAAAAATGAAATGTATAAAGAACAATTTAAAAGAAAATACTGAAACTTTATTTTCCATAAAAATATTTCAAAAAGTCACCATCCGTGGTGATTCATTGCATCATATTGTTGCATGAAAAATATTTAAAAATATTAAGTATTTTAATCATTTCTAGGTTCTATTATAGAAAACATGCTAAATGCAATGCTCATTAATTTTTAAAACAAGTAAAAATCTATTTACGGAGTCCTCAACAGTAAATTTTGCCTTATTTAGAAAAAATTCAGCTTGCAAATTTCATTAATTGCTTGTATTATTTCTATAAACAGAGTCTTTGAGTTTATCATAAATTTCGCAATTCAATTTTAAATGGATATTTCCGTTCAGCAATGTTTTAAATAGCTCCATTACTTACAGAGGAGTGGGCATAATTTTTTGTGGAAAATAAGAAATTCCATGAGCACTATTAACAAGTTTAATTATTTTTAATTTAGTAAATATTTAAGCCTTTTCAAAATAATATTAAGCTTATTAAAAATATTTTTTAACAAGAAGTTTTATTTTTCATAGCAGTTATATTTAAAATGTTAAATAAAATATGAGAACTTTTTAGGAACGGATAATAGATATTTAGTATAAAAAATACAGATGAATTTAGTCATGTTATAAAAAAATTTTTAAGAAGCATAATATAGACACATTTCTTATTTTTATTTTATATAATAATTTTATCCATAAAATTTGTCTAGCATTGAAAATTTATAAAATTGCTTAACATAATAAATATATTGCTTTTACCTCTTAGATAAATAGATTTTTAACGCAAAAAAAAATTTGATTAATTTTGTAAAATATGTTTAGCGATAAAAACGTTTAATTAAGAAAACTTGAATTAATAAATAATAGATATTAACGGTAATTTAGAATACACTTTTTAAATATATTATAAGATAAGGAAGAATAAAAGAAATTCATTATAAATTATTTTTTCATACATTGAAACTATAAATTAGGAGAAAAAACATAAATATTTTTTTGAAAATAATTAATAAATTAAGTTGATAAAAAATGAAAATTTGATAATTTTATATTTTTAAGGAGAAATATTTTTGATTATATCATATTATTAAATTATATTTTTACATAATTGTATTTAATGTATTTTTATTTATGCCTTTTTTTTATATTATTTAAGATTTGTAGTGAAAGACTCGTCTTCCTGACCACGAGGAAGAGGTTTCGATACCTGATCCAGACTAAAAATGTGCTTCCGAGGGATTCTATGTATGCTAAACATTCCAAAAGATACAATATACTTCTGTTGCTGTGAAGAGAAGAGGATCGTGACATCACGGATATCGACCTCGTTGCTTGAGTAATTCAAAATTACGACGTGGTTGGCTGTGTTTAAAAGCTTGGTTAGGTTAGGTTATGACAGACATTTTTGGAGCTCAATGTTAACATGCTTGTAGCTCACATTAAAGAGTATAACTGGAAGTGTGCGTGTGATTTACACACACACACACACACACACACACACACACACACACACACACACA
>JAPDSC010076749.1:166937-179047 GCA_026290005.1 Latrodectus geometricus | reverse complement strand
TATATATATATATATATATATATATATATATATATATATATATATATGTTTTAATCCACTAAATTCTCTATTCATTTGAATTTTTTAAGAAATGTTGGATTTCCAATATATTAGTTTATTAATTTTAAAATTGAATTGACTGTTTTTATCGAAAATATCTATATAAGTAGTTGAATTTTCATTGTGTAAATCTAAAAATTCTTTGTTATTGCTAGAAATGTTGGTTTTAATAAGGGAAAGCTCACTAGTGGGTGTGGATAAATTGATTTAGAAATATTCCTAAAATTTAAATTATTGAAAATATAAAAATCGTCTTTGTATCTAAACGCAAAAGGATATTGAAAAATAAAGCTTTTTCCAAATAGTGTAAAAATGAATTATAACAAGTGTACTCGAAAAATTTGAACCTTGTGGAATACCGTTTATTTGCATTGAAATGTATAGTTTCTTCTTACTATTATCGTTCATTTTTATTGTTCTTCAAATTACATATAATTTTATTTATAATGACATTTTTCTCATTAGCTGCTTTTGCGTTGGTTTGATTAGCTCTAGTATTTGTTAGTCAATATTGTATTTCATTGATTCCATTTACTTTATATATATATATATATATATATATATATATATATATATATGCTAGCTGGGTGAAAATATGTTGCTGGTGGTTAATGTTTAAAATGTAAACTATTGCTAAAACATAGGTATTTGAAAAATAATGTAGCAGTTCAAGATTAGATTTCATGACTCGATCATGGTTCAAAATTTATAAACTATAGGGAGTACATAATAATGTCAAAAATAATGCTAAAATGTTTCTCTTTTCTTTCTGAAGTCAATAAAATCATATGATAATTATTTTGTACCGATTAAGTATCTAAATAAACTAACCATGGATATAAGCAATGTTAGTAAAATAAAATACCGATATTGATGAGACCTTTTCAAAGTTTAAGGTAGTTAAACTATGAAAATACAAGTATGGCATATAACAATTAGAGAACTAATGAGTCATCCCAGCAACTAATGAAAGACGTTAGAGCCAGTTATCAAAGCAACAACCACTTCGTTTGATACGAAAATTTTTTCCTCTTAAAGGATTCCGTTCAGAAACTTTCCTTAAAGAGAGTTTGTTCAAAGCTAGGAGAGCAAGTTCTTTTATTTCAATTTCGGGAAGAATTCCCGAGGGTGCTTTCATTCGCTCCACAAATGCATCAACAAAGCGTTGATCTAGAATTGTCTCTACTCCCGCAACGCCTTTTATTTTTTTCTTACCCCTCTCCAGAAACCCTAAGGAAGAACTGAAAAGTTGTCTGGATAGTAAATTGTTTGAAGCAAAAATACTGCTTATGACGGAATTCTTTTTGGAAAGTGAAAAACTTTCACTTTTCATCAGATCGATAATTTATTTCTGTAACCTATATTATGTTCATTGTATATTGATTCTACAATTAGCAGATTAACACCACTGTTGATTACTCGCTCACAGTTTATAATCTTCTTTTGTATTCATCGAAAAAAAAAAGATATTCTGTCAAGGTTTGTCAAAGCATAGTGTGTATACTAAGTGCTAATAGCTGATCTCAGGCTTTTTTTTCTACAATATTTTGTCTTCTTTTTAATAAAGTATGCCTTGGATTCTACTATTGATAGGGAAGAACTGTGGGAAATTTGAAGCAGCACAACTTCAATAAATGTGCATAACTATCTCCTTGGCACTATAATTCATGCTGACTATAGCCTCCCTATAAATTCTCAGGCTCAAAGCTGTATATCTCGTGTCTTAGTCTTCCAATTTGTTATTTTAAATTTCTAGAGAAACTTTTCATCTTCTTCGATCCATTTTTTCCTTGTTTTCTCTGACTATGACCTTTAAATTTTTTTTGTACATCGATTGTTATTCATTCTCCCCCTGTGTCTAAGCCATTGGATTCTTTTTGATTGTATATGGCTTATTAAATCTTATTCACTAAACAGTTTTTTGAATTTCATAATTGTATCGTTTCCTCTAAACATCACCAGCTTTGACTGGTCCAAATATTTAGGCTTTTAATATCTTCCTCTCCCAGGTAATTAACATCTTTTTATGTTCTTGAGTTAAAGTCCAAGTCTCTCATCCATAAATAAAGCTAGTTTGATCACAGTTTCACACACTAGTAGTTTTACCTTTCATGTTTTCACCTTATAACTTGTCAGTTTTTGTAATACAAAAAAACAGTCATTACTTGCATTAATTCTTTTTGATCTCTAGTATCACGTCATTACTTTCTTCAATTATTGAATCCAAATACTTAAACTCTGTAACTCTTTCAAACTCAATTTCTTCATTCATCTTAAGTTCAGTATCTATATCGGTTTTTTTACAATGCATTATCCATTTTGATATTGATTTATAATCAATAAATGCGCAAACAAAAAGGAAAAAATTATCGCTTTCATTTTGTTCATCGAGAACTAATTCTAATTTGAGAACTACCATTTTGAAGAACATAGTCTTATAAATAATCAGATTTATTTTATCATGAACCGAAAATCTTATTTTCGTACCACAAGGGGCTAAACTTGAAATATTTCCATGTACCTTCCACTGAAAAATGTAATTAATGAAACCAATGTTGCATGAAACGATGGATATGAATAAAGGAATGTAAGGCATTATCTTCACGGATGAATCCTGCTTCTATCTGCAACACCACTGTGGCCAAAATCGAGTCTGAAGGCATCACAGTGATAGATTGCTGAATTGTTGTGTTATTGTGCAAAAATGGATTAAAAGCATCGAAAAAATTTGACTTTTGCACTCGAATGATTCCTTGGGGTAATGTTGAATTTCACTCTTGCATCCTTCTAGCTATATACGAAAAGCTAGCATCGTTGAAATGTTGAAGCCTGTGGCTCTTTTATATTTTTAGTGCTTGCCATTAACCATATTTCAATAGGACAATGTGCGGTCACATGTGACATTCAATATTCAACAGTTCTTTTTTTACATATCAGACTGAATTGCTTCTTAGTTTTCGCGACTTAGCACCAATCGAAAAATTGTAGTCCATTTTTGCACAATAGCAGGTCCGGGATGTCATACCCGGTGCTACTCCAAATCAACCTTGGAAATATGTGCAAACTGCATGAACATCCCAACGATATT
Source organism: Latrodectus geometricus (assembly GCA_026290005.1). Lineage (NCBI taxonomy): Eukaryota > Metazoa > Arthropoda > Arachnida > Araneae > Theridiidae > Latrodectus > Latrodectus geometricus. The sequence goes on along the minus strand of JAPDSC010076749.1, from coordinate 175,899 downwards.
TCCAAAGCCTCTTTGATTCTATTGAGAAGAAGTTGGCAGGGGTAATAGCCAACAATGGGAGGGGGGCTACAAGCTGTTTCAATATGGTTGGTTAAGGCATCAATCTATTTATCATAAGGTAATGAATTCGAATACCGATTTAATTTAAGACCTTTTATGTTCACTAAAAGCGGTACGTTAAACAGGTTGTCTCCCCAATGCCCTTCAAGTGAAAAAATATTTCCGGAGATACCAGGTCAAGTTCTGAGTGTCTTCTGCTTGGCCCCCGATTCTAAATTACAAGGAACAACAGTTCAATCCAGCCCAAGGTTTCAATATAACTGGTAGAGCTCAAATTTGAGATAAGTACAGGGAAGTATGCTCGTATAAATATTGATTTTATCATCATCTACACTATACAAGAGTACAAAGTTTGCTAGTATATCTATCTTCCTTGTTGTTTCATTTTGGATGGCCAACATTAAATACATATCAGTTGAAGTGTTTTTTTTCACATATTTATTTATAGAATCGATTATTTTCTTGGCTACAGTGGACTATATGGCTTAATTAATAATTAAGAAAAATTTTAGATTACTTAAAGAAAAGTTTGAAAAAAAAATGTTTTTCCGGAGGTAATAAATCAATGTCATTCCATGCTGAGGGTGGGAAGAATCGTTCTTTTTCACGTAAGCTTTATTATGTGATAAAGAACTGTCTGAAACATATGTTGATTATTATATTAGAAATTATTAAACAACATGTGCGAAATTGGAAAAATATCAATGCCGAAAGCTAAAATATACAAAAAGCATTGGAATTGCTTATAAATAATCTAATATACATGCGTCTATTAATATATACATAAATACATACTTTGCATACTTATTATATAATAATAATTTATAAATTTTATATAAATATTTAAAAAATATATCAATTTAATCTAAAAATGCTGATTGTACTTGATTCCCATTTTATAAGAGCAATTTATTCTTTCAAATAATATGTTTTTACTATATCCACAAAAAATACCTCATAATGTTGTTATCACGCTTTTCCTACGTTACAGATTCTTGTTTTAAATCTCACAGGAATAAAATCCATTATGCTGTTACAGAATTTTTGATTAATCGTTTTATTGTGTATGATAAGCGTTTATAAAATATTTTTCAAGGTAATTTATCAAAAAATATACTACAAAGAAAATGTTATTTACATTTTAAATTTTATCTTGCATAATTTGAAAGATAATAATAAGAAGGACTGAGGGAAACACCACAACAGGCTATCTATAAATTTATAATACTTTATATATATATATATATATATATATATATATATATCTGGTTTAGATCTGGATCTGGTTTTGATAACTGTTATTTTTCATACAATTTCTTAAAATGAGCAAAAACCTTCTTTTGCAGATTATTAATTTTTGCGTAACGAAAGCTTAAGATTTTTTAAAGAAAATTCTGAAGTTAAAATTCACTGAAATTTTTGTTATTTGCATTTTGTGTAATGTAATGCATTGGTATGCATATTACATGTGAAGCAACATATGTTTTTTTTTTCCAATTTCACAAGAAATCTTCTGAAAGATATGAAATAAAGAAATGAAATGTAACACTTTGTATCTAAACGCTGATGATTTAAACATAGTTGGAAGAAATGAATAAGATGCATACAGTATGAAATAAAAAAAAATCGCATTGAACTCATAGAATCGTCATACATTGTTTGTCCATGAGGAAGAACAACCAGCAGATGTTAATGAGCATGGAAAATTCCCTTCCCTTACAGAAATGATTGCATCTCACTGTCTCTTCATATGCATTGACGGATCGGATCATCCAGCAGTTCTTGAGATAAAGTGTCCATTTCTAAATCAGCATCTCTTTCTGTTGTTAAGTGTTCTTAAGAAGGTGTAATCGAGTCGAATGGCATCATCCCAAATAAAGACATGGGATTTAAATCAAAAGCCAATCAATTCAAGTTATATCTTTCTTTTCCTATAGCAATTACTTAGTAGGAGATTCCGGGGTGCCATTCATAAAAACTCCGTTTCAGTCGCATCTTGGAACACTCATACATGGGGAAGGATTTCTTCCTTATAATATAAAACTCTGTCAGAAATGTGGAAGTCAATCTGGTCGTTCAGCATAATGCCTTCCTTGATGAATACTCCAGAACTACCTTCACGGTCTCCGAGACTTTTACTGGAATGAAACTGCCTTAAACTTCACTTCAAATTGAGTTGAGAATTGCTTATGGCACTTAAACGATTCTTATACATACAAAAAGGGCACGATTCCATTGATGAGATCCGTTATTGCTATCTTTGTACCACTTTAAATTGTGGAGCCGATGGCTAACTTTCAATGCAAAGTAGTATTCAGGATGGCGATTGAATAGCTTAAAACCTTTATTAAAAAATTTACTATCAATACTAACAAGATTTAATTGGTAATAAATTATTTTTTAAATTTTCCACATTTACTAAAGGCAGCTGTATCACGTTAAATAGGTCACAATCGTAATGCTCTTCAAGAGAAATGATACTCTTGGAAACGACAGGTCAAATTTTTCGCTTGGTCTTGACTTCTAAATTACGAAGGCAAACCACCTTTTTTCAGCAGTTTCCACCTAACTGGTAGATCCTAACTCGGTTCTAGGTACAGGGAAGTCTAGTTCTCACTAAATTTGAAAGAATAATTTATACACACTCATCAAGTTAAGATAAAGGTTGTGACGCGCTCTTCAAGCTACAAAAATTATTTATAAGTGACAGTTTTTTTCGTTTAGTTTTTACTTCATTCTGTCACTAACATGTCAGCTAAACCTTTTTATAAAAATAAATGATTTTATATGAAGAAGAGCTCCTGCTGGTTTACTTGACACTTTTTAAATCTAATATAGAACCAGATGAATTTTCTTTCAAATTTAGAGCTAAAGCCTATATTCGAGATTCTCTTTGCTCATAATTTAGATCATAGAGAAGAGTGTGTGGCTTATATTCGCATAACTATGGTAAACCCAGGTAGCAACCGAAAACTCAGATTTTGACAGAAAAAAACCCAGAAGCAGGAAATTTAGCAGTGCATATTTTTTCTAATACATAATTTAAAATAAACTCTCTTATGTGATAAATGTACACAAACCATTCAATGTTTAATTTGTAATATGTTACTTAATTGCAGAGTACGCAATTTTACTCATTACTGAATTATAGAGTACTCGAACTCTACCACATAGTGAATAAAACCGTTAGTAAAACAGCTAAAATTTATTAATATATATTTAAAAACATTCCCATTAATCACGAATATCAAGGAAAGAAACTCGTAGAACTTCCAAGCACTGTATATAAAGTCATGCCTATACAAAGCAGAAATGTATCCATCTCAAATTATTCAAATGTTATTAGGATAGAATGTGGGATTTTCCACACGGATGAGTTTGGAATCAAAATGCAATTGCATAGTTAAGGCTTTTGTTTTTAGTTTACCGATTCATAGCTTCAATTCTTTCCTCTGGTATCTTGAAATGGAAGTTTAGTATTTCTGAATTCACTTTAAATTGTAGGTTCATGTAGAATTAATATTCTTGTACAAAAGATGACCTCATATCTTTTTGTAGGACAAAAGAGACTTTGAAATGGAAGTTTGTAGTATTTCTGAATTTAGTTTAAATTGTAGGTTCTTCTTGAATTAATATTTTTATATAAAAGATACCTAATGCAGCCATCTGTTTCAGGAATTGTTGTTGATTCCTAATTGGAGAATCAATAGAAAATAAATCCCAAATGAGGATTCGAATGACCATAAAGTCATACGACACACATTTTAAACTGCACAAATTTTGTTTGAGTTAACGCTCGAGAACAAATTATCGCGATAGAGTGGTAACCAAACCGTAGAGCTTGGTATAGTTACTAAATCCCGGTTATCCAGAAAAAGTAAGAGACTATAAACTCTTTTTTTTTGCCATGAAAGCTTTTTTATTTGATGTTCTGATATATGAAGTCTTAGTTTTCAACAGTTCCAAATCAAAATCGAAATTAGCCATAAAAATATGTGGTAAACTAAATCTTCACAATTCAAGAAAATAAATTGTGAATTCAAAATGCACTTATTCATTATAGACAAAATTAGCGGAAATATTAGAAACGACAAAAATATGCTTTCAAAATTGTTCTCCGCTTCAACAATATTGTTTTTATCTATTAATGAAATTAAATTAAATAATAGATAATAATCATTTTAATTACGGATAATAGCAATAGCTATTTTTCTTAGGCATTTCCAATTTTACAACGATGTTTCAAGCCATATTATCATTTTTTTCGATGAGCCGTGATTCAGGATATAAATTGAATAAGTCTCACAAAACTTGCAAATATATATATATATACATACATATATTATTTCTCTAAAGGCTTAAGCAAATAACATTTATCGCACCATTCAAAGTTTGTTCTTTTTAAAATGTCTCAGAATTGGAAATTGATTGGTTACTTCAAAATGAGTTACCATTTAATAATTAGTAACAAAAATAAAAACTGCCAAGAAAAATATAAGTATAAGAATTTATTTTTCATAGAGCTCAAAAATAAAAAAATAAGTGAATGAGTAAACAAAATAGATGGAACAAAAAGCGAAAGTGAAATCACGTAGTTTAGAATGCAGGATTTTTCTTTTGTTATTTTCAAGGGGATTTAGTTTGAGCCAAGAACTTCTTAACTGCTATAAACCCATTAGGAAAAGCTGAGCGGAGTAGTTGTTCTACTGGCTTAAGAATATCGTTTGCTATTCAAAAGTTTAACCCCTAGATAAGCTGATAAGTTGACTTTTCAATACTCCAACTCACAGAGAGCATTTTATTTAACAACACAAAAACAAATTTTCTTCCATAAATAAGAACTCTCTTATTTTCTCTCATTTTTTTATTTCTAAAATCCTCACGAACTTCTTGACTCAATTGCTTTTGTAATCATCTGCGAAATCTTGTATCACTCGATTTGTAGAAAAAAATATTGGGTCATAAATGGCAACAAAGAATTACGATTTAATGTGAAGTGAAGAGAGCTATTTCAAAGAATATAATGGAGGATTATTTTTGCTCTTTGAAAGAATGAAAGGCACCTCATTTATAAAATGCTTGACCTTTTTACGAAAGAAATATTTTCCTAGATTTTTAAAACTACTGTAAATACTTTTATAGATAATTTCACTTGGTTTATGTAATACATTTCTAAAAGAGAGGCAATTAAATTTTTAAAGTAAAGGGAGAATTATAATATTTAATTGAATAAAAACACAAATTATCAAATGGCTTAGAATTTAAAATATTTTCTTTCTTTAAATTTTGTTTCATGACTTCGTAATCAACTCAAATCAAATCGTTAACTAAATATTTAAATTTATAAACGTATATATTAAATATATATTTTTCTCAATCTTTTAAATTTGTGAATCAAATAATTATTAATGAAATAATGTTAAATAATATATAATAATCAAGAATACATTGTAATTACAGTAACTGAAATAAATGAAAAATCGCAAGTATTCCAAAGCAATAAGGATTCGGTTATAGTTGAATTATATTGATAGATAAATTGATTTCTAAATTAACAAGAGATTTAATAAGAGTTAAGAAACTGAATTCAGGTTTCTTTTAACATAAATGAAAATGCAGAAGAAGCGTATTTTATAATTGCTCTTAGCATATGCTTTTAAAATTATGGATATTAATTTGGAAATCTTATAAATTTGGTGGCAATTCTTTTTTTTTCGAAAGTTTTGAAACTTCTTAGGACATATTTTCATTGGCGAGAAAATTTTAATTGTCATTCTTTCCGAAGTAGTGTGTACATCAATTTCCATGGAAAATTCAAATAAAGACAGTATGAACTTTTTGACCAATAAGGTTTCTATTCATAGTCAAATTTTGAAATGTTAGCTATCCAAATAATACCTTGACTAATAAGCGAGAGATTTATCTTGAGTTTGTTCAAGTTGGTGGCATCTCTTAAATCTGGTAATAGAATCTTCATTGTTTAAGTCATATTAAACGAATTTAAAGAGAACAAAGCACTTTAGAATGTAAAATATCAGGATCAAGGTTCACTGTGACATTGTCGTAGAACAGTACCCTTAATTGCATAAGCTTCAGAGTTTGATCCCAGTCACTTTTGAACAGAAAAAGATAGATGTTGCTCTTTGGTATTTGTACCTGTCGAGATGAATGTTCGGAATCAAAATTCGATTCTTTCATTACACTGTTTTGAATTAAATAAAATCGGAAAGTGAGTTTTTTTTATGTTTTATATATATGTTTACAATTAACAGAAAACCGTTACACCATTCTCCAGGTTATAATTGTATATTCCATTAATGTTGTATAAAAGTGAGTTAATTTACAGAAATAATTGTCAAAAAAAATCTTTTCAAATAAAAGTAAAATTATATTTTCAAATAATTTTGAAACTGTTTTAATGCAAAAAATGCTTGCCTCTTTCTTTATAGATTCTCTTTAGATTTATGATTTATAGATTTGTGATTTTTTATAGATTTATGATTTATTAAATTATGTATATTTATTTAAATAATAAGTTACAACAATTGATTTTGTAGTTTTTGTTCAATGTTTTTGTTTCTATTTTTTTACAGAATTTTATTAGTAAAATTATAACAAGATAAACTAGAAAGTTCTTGCCGTTTTCACGTTATTATTGAATGAAGTGAGAGTAAGTATTCAAATTAGGGTATGGTGTGGTTGAGACATCGGTCAGTTGAGAATAGGAATACCAGTCGTTATAAAAAAAGGTTCCCCCCGCACATTCATCAATCGTAACTCGTACAGTAAAGAAGAGAAATGGACGTGTCGAAAGAGCTCGCTCAGTGTTGTTTCCTTTACGACTTCACAGTGGGTTTATCAGCTGCTGCATCATGTCACCGAATATGTCGAGCCTTTGGGTATAGTTCTGTAAATGAACGCACGTCATGGCATTGCTTTCACAAATTCAAGCCTGGAAATTTATCCCTCTGCAAGCATATAAGATTATGCTTTGTGTCTGGTGGACTAGTCCTCAAATGGCTTATAATAAGCTACTACCATCGAGGCAAAAGGTCACTTCAGACCTGTTCTCGTTGCTATTGGAACGTGTGCTACAGCCATTGCAGAAGAAGGAGCTATCACTGGTTAATCGCAAGAGTGTACTGTTCTCGGCAGATAACACGAGACCACATGTTGCGTGGGTGGTCAGAATTACCATACAGCGTCTTGATTGAAAGACTTTGGGCCATCCTTCTTACTCTCATAACCTTGCGCTATCAGAATATCTCCTCTTCCATTCCCTGATAAAAATATTCGTGGAACTACAAGTCTGCTTCACCAATGAAGCAGACTTGCACCAAGCACTCACTGATTTCTTTGCGTCCAAAACCTCCGATTTTTACAGCAAGGGAATTGCACATCTGGAGACACGTTAGCAGAAGGTGTTGGATGCCGACGGTGATTACTCCGAAGACTAACAGTAGGCTACCATTTCCGTAAATCATGTTCTTTTGAGTCATTAAAAATAGCAAAAACTTTCTTGTTTACCTTATAGTTCTCAGAAGCATTTTTATTCTTCAATATTTTTAACATTGCATAATTCTAATTTTTTTTAACTATGCCTAATTACTTAGTCCTCCCGATTAATGATTTGAAAATGTTAATACGGAAAATATTATGAGTTGATTTAAATGATAATGTTTCAAATGTCTTCTTGAATGTTTAAATGTCTTATAATTCAGCAATTTTTTTTTGTTCAACCATAAACATCAGATTTATACACATGAGCCAAAAATAAGTATTGTTTTTGCGATAAGACTTCTTTATGAAGAAATATTGTTCTGTGATTGTTTTTTATTTAAAGAAAAATTCCAGCTTTTAGTTAGAAACATAAATAATAGAATTCTTTTCTCACTTATTTATCTGTTATATATTGGTTACTTGTTATAAAACTTTTTATACGTTACAAAATTTTTGATCAAAAATTATAATATTGTCATAAATTTTTATGCCTACTTGAAAGAAATCACAAAATATTTCAGTGATAAAATAAATAAATTGCAACAATTCTGCATATATCACATATAAATTTAAAATTTAGAAATAAATTTACGATAGCCTGGAAAAAAATTCTTAAATTTATTTTATATTTGAAATAGATTTTAGTATTGAATTTATTTTATCCTATTATTAATTTTTATAACATTTTAAACTATGTGGCACGACAGCCTATTCGTGAACCAAGGCCTACAGTGCCCACATCTGTTTTTTTTTTTTTTTTGTCCGAGGACTCTAGGGGATGAAGCATATGCCTTGGTCAGGTGATCAGCCTAACGCGAAACCTTCAGTGCTTAGTTCCCAAATGTGCTTGGTACTCAGTATTGTCATTCCTTTGAAGGGATGAAAGGCCTAACTTTAAAGAGCAGAAGATAGAATTTCGGACCTATGAGTTGGGAGCGTGAAAACAAAAGTTCTTTTTCTTTACCAAATTATTCATTCTGTTAAAGTTGAAAATAAAATAAAATTAATAATCATAAATCGTAGAACTTTACAAATGAAATATGATTTGTTAATTTGTTAAATTCTATGGAATTTAACAAATTATAAAGTAATGTTATTATTGATTAGGAAGTATTGGACTAATAGTTTATTTTAAATTATTCTTTTGTTTTTCCTTTATTATTTTTCTCGAAGAATTATATGACCTCTGACGATAACGTTAGGTGAATAGTCCTGCAACATTAACATCGATGAAACATTAATTAAAATTACCATATTATACTTCGAAATAGTTCCCCTACATAACTATACACCCTTGAGATATCCTCTATATATGTTCTGGAAATTTTGCTCGAAGTCTTCTTTTGGTATGGAGTTCGAAACCCTCGTTATGTTTCATTGGATGTTAAGAATATCGTCAAAT